>JAXGGS010248848.1:0-15138 GCA_035585475.1 Armandia brevis | reverse complement strand
TATGAGGCTGCACGTATGGACAGATTCAATTCACACATCGATACTCTTCCCTCGTCTCTGGCAGCCTCTGTCAACTCTCACACCAGCGACAATCATAGATTCTCTCCCCGGCTTCGACTCGGGCACCGGGCTTGTCATGTGACGTGCATACAGACCCCCAGTGAGGGTGTAACAGTAGGGGGAACCTCGGGATAATCTGTCGAAGCGCCGGGGGAACGGCCGGCCTCCCGAATCACAACAGTCTGACCACGTGTTGCAGTCACGCTCACAACACAATCCGCCGGGCACACAGCGGGAATACATAAAATGCCGCCGATCTCCACGCCTGAAGGGAGCCTGCTTTCAGAAGGGAAACATTAAAATGCCACAGGTGAATTTCACACCTGAGCGCACTGAGCGTGTTAGCCGCGTGGATTAACGGCTATTGTTGGATTAATCTCCTAGCTAAGAAAGCGGGCGGGATCAAGCTGTGCTAACTGCGTACCGCACCGAACCGTGGATTAATAGTTAATCTTTGATTGATTTAGCGGGCAGCATGTGAACGTCACTCATGATCAGTGATGATTTAAGACGCAGGTTACAGCACGCGCGGGTGGGATATTACAGATCAGCCTCACGTCATGGTACGTAACACTACGTCTTACGCGTGCACGCAGTAAGCAGGCTAATCGGTGTTAGTTATATAACCACAATTAGGTGAGAAAGCGGAGAGTAAACATCAACACTGTGAACTCTCCGGACTTTAACTGTGACAAACAGATTCACAGGAGACGGGGATTACTGTACAGCCGAATCTAACCAGCGAACTTTTATATCTGAGGCTTGTTCTGAGAATAATCGCAGGAATAATTCGATAGACCCGCGTTTGTAAGGTCAGTGTGGAATTCTGAATTGGTCTAGTTTGAATATTAGCAACACCACTCACGAGAGCAACAATCGTGCATGTACGTATACATATCATAGATGTCATTAATATGTGACCGAACTTGTAGCAATTAGACAATAGCAGTCGTCTCTGTTCTAATAGGGGCGGGGGTTTAATGGGATTACCGTAATCCCATCACCCTTATAACAGTAGCCATTGACGAGATGACTGTGCGCGTATTATTGACACTAATCGACAAATCATTCACATGTACATGTATAGGCCCATCAATTGCAAGATAAGAAATATTGATAGATTTATTCGACGGCAATCAGTCAAATCGTACAAACGAGCGATAAAGATTCACATGTAAACAGTACGGACGTTGACAGAATATCTCTCCAATAACTGTAGGTAACGTGGGGTACGTGTAACAAGATTATACCGCGTGACGTCACTGAGAACGTACACGATGACGTTCGGACTGGAGCGTATGCCGTCATGTGCGAAGTTGTGCGGGTTGGCGGTCGTGTCATACGTGCTGGGGTTCTACACGGGAGGCACGTACAAGGATGTGAAATGCTGTGAAAAACTACACCAGAGCCTTCCACGTGTAAGTATACAACCTATTTATCTGTGCCCTATTGATTAATCAATATAGATTATCTATATATACCTGAGATATAAATAAATTACGGTATGTACGTGAAATGTTCAATCACTGATCATCGCTGTAACCGAATCGCTAGAGTGCGTAGACATCCTGGGTGTAATTATAATGTTTTGTTTTCTAATATTTTAACATGTTGATATATTAATTCATGACTATAGTATAAGTATCTGCATGTATATACCGATACATTCAGGGCATGCGTCCTAATCAATGATGGCCATATTATTTTATAGTACTCTTCAGACGGGATATGTTTGTTGTGATATTGAAGAACGGCACTGACGTGTATAATGCCTGGGAATAGCACGAGTTTACAATTGTGCTGAGACAGTCCCGAATCAATAATAATCGCGTCAACTCAGGTTCAACTATCGACCTACGCCGGTGTATCTAAAACTTTAATGTCGCCTCATTTATTATTGACAATCGGGCTATAAAAAAGACATAAACCTCTGCAGCATAACCCACATGAATAGATGCCCTGCGCTCCACCCTTACATTACACTGCGCCGTAAGTTTACTGCCGAGCCGAGCTAATCACATTCAACCTGTTCCTCGTTTCAACCCCTGTCTTTATAATTCTTGCATATACATGCTACATTCCAAATATTTGCTTTTAATTCAGCCACCATATCGTCTGGAGAAACGCATGCGCACAATGAATCATGTATACATATATTATAATTAGGCCGTAGGCCAGTGTTTGGTCTGTAGTCCTGGCCTTGGTCCGGACTAATGAAACGTTGACTACAGTAGTTTTTATCTGATGATTTCCTTGTTTCCAGGCGGGTGATGCTGGGTGGTCGCCGCCAGCGGGCCAGGTTCAGGACACGGTGGTATCAGGGGTGCAGGCGCCGGGGGGAGGTCCATCCCCGGGAGGAGGGGCTCCTAGTGTCCCGGGAGGACGAGCCCCCGGTGTCCCGGGAGGAGGTGCCCCCAGCGTTCCCGCTGCCCCTCCCTCGGCCGGGCAGACTGCCCCGGGCTGGTTCCTCCCCACCTCGGTGGACCTCGACAGGAGAGAGATGTACCAGACCTCCCTCTCCGGCCTCAAGTTTCACGCTCTCTCAGACCTGGAGATCCGACTCGACATGACCACACAGGACGCCGAAAACACATTCTACGCGTAAGCTTTATACTGATTAATACATTTACGTCATATTACAATGTCTCTAGCATAGAAGTGCACGAAGGCGGGGTGTATTGTGATTACATTCACAAGCACACCGTCCCATTAACGTTTGCATTTAATACATTTTACTCCGACACAACTCCACAACTGGAAACAGTTATACATGCTTCAGACATTAACTTAAGATTTCTCTAATGTCCAGTTCTTTTTATCCAGTCCGCAATATATTCTATTTCCGATAGGTGTGGGCGTTTCTTTATTGTACTGTCCAAGTCGAATGTAAAGTGTATTTGTTAATATTTCCAGGTTTCCATGTTGATGTAGAATATTTTTAATTATAACTGTAGATGTAGAATGTATTTAATAATAATTATTTAAATCACATGGATATAGAATATATTCAATAATATATCCAGGTATTTAAACCACGTGGATGTAGAATATATATTATAATAATTACAGGTATTTAAACCACGTGGATGTAGAATATATTGTATGATATTTACAGGTATTTAAACCACGTGGATGTAGAATGTACAGAGAGACACAGATATGGACACAGACACGGGCAGGATGGAGGATGGGATGTTTGCCTCGCAGGACCCTATAAAATAGCGGATCCCTGCCTCATATACTCGTTCGGGTAAGTGCCGATGCTCTCATGCGACTTAAATACACACACAAGTAATTATCCTCCACCAAGCATGTGAAAAAAACTCAATACAATTTTCATTTACAGAATTTCTAACGATTGGACTTTTGACGATGCCATATCGCAGCAACATAATTGCGTCATCAGAGCATTCGATCCGAGGTAATTAATGACATTCATAGATCTACATAATTATAGCTTTACAATTCCAATTTGCTTATTGATATAACCAATCACATATACGGCTGAAAATTCACTGTATGATAATTGTATACCGCCTAGTGAAATGTGATTCTAATATTCCTTTTAGTTAATAATTTCAACTGTATAAATTCATCGAGCAGAATTCAAGCACTGGTCTCGTTTAAGGAGCTGTCCGATGCGACGTCCATCTTCACCATATCACAGGAACATTTCATGCATATTGTTTATTTAATTGATTTATTATTTTAGTATAAACGCTAAGGACCACGTGCGGGGAGCTAAGAAGCTGATACATTTCTACCACAGGGGACTCGGGGGGAAGGACGGCACCAAGGCGGTCGCCAGGAAAAGCTGGAAACTTCGATCGTTCGCCAACTTCCGGACCGAGTTCGGCGAATCAGAAGTAAGTTTACAGCTGTTTTAAACACGTCACCCAGACGACATCACTTCCAGTGGGCATACACTGCGTCCTCTACTCTAAATCATGCATTTCTGGCCTCTCCTGATATTCCTTTGAGAATGAAATCTAAGAATACCACTTTAACTATCATAATGATTATGTACATGTATGCTAAGAGAAACATGGGGTTATTAAGTTTTGGAAAGAAGTTAGGGGCTAGACATTGTGTTACATATTTCTGAGACATCCCGCACTATCGTGATGAGTATGAAATTTATATTGATTAACATTAATTAAATGATAAATTCTACGTATCGATGACGAATGCAGAGAGGCTGAGACTTATCGGGGGAGAGGTCGACTCTGAGAGTAAACTATAATACAATTATTTCACGTTGGTTAATCAACATGTACAAACCTTCCAGTTGGAGCAGATGTTACGAAGGTGTACATGCATGGTGTAGCAATAATTGGCACGAGAAGCATTAACATGTCATTGTTTTAAATCATATCTGATGCAGATGTGCATGTCGTTAGCGTTTGCGATGCCCGTTTTTCTTTTACAACTCAATCGGCGGAAACTTGACTAAAAATAACATAAAATGGGAAGATATTTGCTCACACATCAGTAAACCGCTTTAATCGTTATCAATCTCTTCGCTTGTCATTTTTCAGAAAGTTATCGATTACCTGAAAATCGACGTCGAGTTTTCCGAGTGGCCGGCGCTGGAGACGATGCTGCGCGATGGCAGCTTGCGCACCGTGAAACAAATCGGCTTCGAGATTCACACGAAGGAGCTGGGCGTGGTCGGCCGGCGGACTCCCGCCTCCGTCACCACCGTGCGAGAGTTCAGGGCGTTCTACGAGACTCTGCGCGGGCTGGAATCGCTGGGGTTCCGGAAGTGGTTCACACACTCGAACCCCATGGGAATGTTCACGTCTAAGCGCACCATGAAGCGTCGCAGCTGCTGCTTCGAGATGATCTACATCAACGCGAACCTTTTACTCAATAATAACCACCAATTAAAACCTGCCAGTTAGCAGTAATTTGTTATATAAAAATATACACATCATATCGTCATCTATTCTTCTGATATTGTAGACTACACTCGCAATATAATGTATTTTATATGAAACATTGCTCAGAAACACTGTACGCGTGCGTCACATATTATATATTTATGGTAAATGCATTATTTATTTAACCTGTCTAATAAAGGCGGATAGTCATGGCTTTATTTGTCGGGGAACACGACGTGAAGCTAATAAAATAATCACACGTTGAACGTCAATAGCATCTTGTTTGTTACCATACAGTTTTCGTAATGTCCGAATGAAAGTGAAGCCTGAAATTCCAACTGTAACAATTAGGCTGCATAAAATTATCAAATAGTTTCTCAGGCGCGCCCGCATGGGCCTGAGACCCCCCGCATCCCCCCTTTTTATTTGGATTTGAAAAAGAAAAACCTGCCGCACCCTCTTACTCAGAATGAAAAAAAAAAAAAAACTGCCGCACCGACCCTGGTGAAAAAAACAACAAAAAAACTGCCGCCCTCTCAAGCAAAAAAAAGCTTAAGAAACTAATCATTAATTTTTTTCAGCCTTATAGTACTTTTCTTGACGCTATCAGACCTTAGTGACGTCACGTCTACACTTTAAACTGTTTGTGTTAAGGATACTCGAGGCGCGCGCGGAGGATTTGAACTTGGCGGGCTGCTTTTTAACTGGGGCAGTGTGACCTTGACCCTGATCATCACACCTGTGTATGAAACCCCGCGCGTTCTAGGGCACAGGTGTGTTGTCGCCTGCTTCACGGTTGATGCACGGGTGTGTTTACCGTGTGAAGTAATACATGTGTCTGTGCTGGGAGAAAAGCGGTGTCAATCTTAGCCAGTGCGAGGAGGCTTCACGGTCATCACCCTATAAGCTGCATGTCTTTATGTGAATGTGTTAATCGTGAAGGGCCGAGATCTATGATATAATTAATGCATCCAGTAGATGGGAGATTGATGTACATGTACATGCACTTCGATTGACATGCACAACGCAAGGCAAGTGTCAAAACACACATCGATTTTTATAGACGTTATCTAGAAATGATATATGTGCACACGAATATATAGAAATTTATTCATATCCATATTATATTGTTCACGAACACACCACGTTAAGAGTAATGAACGTCAAACTAACGCTGTGGTCGAATGTATCTGATACGTCAGCATGGATAAAATTACTTGTATTAGAACTATCTAATTTGTTCTATCAATATTGGGAGCCTGGTTTCGAAGGCAGGGTAATCATACGAACGTTTCCTTTGTCGACAGTGCACCGGCAAACGGATATACCTGGAAATACCTTGCCCGTATTATTATGCTGAATGTTCGATGTTTATTGACTTGCGGGGGAAGGTTGAATGGAAAGAACCTGGGCGCTGTTATTGAAAGAATCACATTGATTTTCCAGGTGCCCACTGGGCTGTTTTCCCGCCGAGCTCCTGTGAAAGGAAATGGTCGAGATGCCGTCGCGAACACGGCTGGCGTTATTCGGTCTGGTGTGCTTCGCTGTCGGCATTGTTATAGGTGGATTCCGCTGTATCAGCCAGTGGAGTGATGCTCACACAAAATTCATCAACAAGGTATTAACAAATTGATTGAAAATATCAATTATTTGCCGCGTAAACTATAGCTTTAGTGAAGCAATACATACATTCTCCGGTGATTGCTGTACAAACCATATAATCACCATTGAGAAATCAACTACCGTAATATCCGTGTATAATGTTCATCTCTATATCGGTACAATATTCATAAAACCTGACACAAAGCCCCTCCCAACTGTTGCAAGTTGGTCAGCTACGTGTTCATCCTCCTTTATATGGACGCAGCTTAATAGAATCACGCAAGTCCTTCTGTACCACAGCCCCTCCTCCGTGCTATATGCTATTTATGTCCTGCTTCAAATTGCGGCAAACCGATGCCCCACATGACTCCGTGCTATCTGTATCACACTTCCATTATCATAACCTCGTTCTATCGGTGCTTAATTCATCACCACTCATGGAATCTTCGGATGACGTTACATATGCTGTTTTACTTTACCTATGACGTCACATATATTCATACTACTTTAGCTTTCCAATGACGTCACACGCGACGCCCTACCCACCGCTCCACTTCCGGTGCTGAGAAACGCCAGCCGGAAGCACTTACCCTTTTACACGGCGGGTGAGATGGAGAGGCTGCAGCAGGAACCTCTCATAGCCGGCGCAACGTTCATCGGCACAACCTACGTCAAGGTCACCAAGGAGATGACCCCCGCTGTAGCTGAAACTGCGTTCTACAAGTCAATAACCGAGACGCTTTTAAATCAATTGGCCATCTAAAAGGTTGTGCGTTTTTTTCTGAACTAAGATATAAAATCATCACATACAAATTTCCCTAGATACATCGAACACCTTGACGTCGAGTGTCGTCATCAGCGTCGCTATGGTAACGGAGATGATGGAGGCTGGCAGGTGTGTCTGGCGGGACCATTTCACCCCGGCGCTTCCTGCCTCGTCTACTCTTTCGGGTAGGGAAACCAAATATCGCCACTTCTGCTTAAACTTGAGGTGAGATGTTAACGTCGCCGAATTGTGAAATTGTTGCTAATTGAGATTTGCTGCTGTGCGTTTTGAGCAGAATCGAAAACGACTGGTCTTTCGACGATGAGATTTCGCGGAAACACAAATGCACAGTCCGAGCTTTTGATCCGAGGTTTGTTAACGAGCGCCTGTAAGATCCGAGAATTTCACCAGTAAACCACCGCATTCTGATGATATTTGTGTCTAATTATAAACTTCTCCTGTAGTATAAAGGAGAATGACCACATACGCGGTGACCTTGAGCTGATTCACTTCTATCACCTGGGTCTGGGATCACAGGACACGACCTTGATCAAAGGTCAAGGTCAGAACTGGGAAGTGAGAACTCTGTGGACGCACAGACATAACCTTGGCGATTTACAAGTAAGGTCACACAATTAGACATCTGTCAGTTTATCCGATGCTTGTAACTTGGGGTCAAATTCATGGCGTTCAGTTTTTCCGATTCACAATTCGCCTCCAGTTAGCAGACAGAAATGTTCATGTATTATTATAAATATCTACACAATTTGTCCGCTTTTTATACACCGTCGCCATCCGATGGCCGCATTATCATCAAACACCACGTCATGTGATTCTGTACGATGTTACGTCACAATTTTATCGTTACAATATTGTCGTAAATGTATCAGTAAAATCACGGGAAAGTCGCACGCGTTTGCTGCAATATCTGATCATCTATGTAAACTTACTAGCTTGTATAAGCTATTTAAAAGTAATAACAACTTGAAACACGCGACCGGTCAATGTTTTTACGATGTTAATTGTTGATTTCGAAGGTAAAAAGTCGCTGATTTTGTTAGATATGATATAGTATATCAGCCACTGTAGAATATTTGCTGATGACTATTCCCTCCCCCTGTTTCCCAGAGCCCGATCGACTACCTGAAGTTTGACGTGGAGTTCTCCGAGTGGGCGAGCCTGCGCACGATGATAGAAGATGGCAGCTTGCGCACCGTGAAGCAGATCGCCTTCGAGATTCACCTCCTGGAGATTCACACCATCCAGAGGCGCACCTCCGTCCGAGACTTTGTCGAGTTCTACACGATATTACGCGGTCTGGAGGATGTGGGCTTCAGGAAGTGGTACTCCCGACCTAACCCTAATGGCATGTACTTCTCCAAGCGCACAGACCGTTACCTATCGTGCTGCTATGATCTGGTGTATATCAATGTGAATTTTATAAAGCGAAATAAAGGTATCACGTGATCAGTACAATAACTTGTCTTTTATTCATATAGCAAGGATACAAACGATTAGTTATATGACCCTATGAACACGAATATGCATTTTATGAACAGGAGTATCTAGTGAGTAACAGACCTATGTATTTCATTTTGAGTATTTTTGTATCAATCACACATTAATTGATATACATGTACATGTATACGTATATGTCTGAATGAGTACAAGCAAAACTATGATATATGACTGCCAGACGTTGTGGGTTTTACATTGTGTCATTACATCGATGAGTATAAGAACATTTGTATGATATATTGAGGTTATAATTCTAAATAATACGCAAACATTTCATAACAGAGGAGATTTATCTGAGAACAGCTTGTCCAGATGGCGCCCCGGTCAGTTTACCGTCAGCATAGATGACTCTCCCTCTGAGGACCGTCTGGTGCACCTTGCCGACCAGCCTCTTCCCGATATACGGAGATATCTGGGAGTAGTACGGGAGAATTATTAAAGTTATCCAGAGCGAACTCGGAAATATTCAACTGTTGACTTACAAAGCGACGATTTATTGTAGCATCGTCTAACACATCTACTCGGTATAAAATGCAAGCTATGATTAATTAATGGTTAAATTTAAATTACAGACAAAAGGGGATAAGCTCACGTGCATTGTGATGTAAGCTGTGATAAACTGTTAACTAGGTCAATGTTATTATCAATATTACATGGCTTTCTTACCAGCAGATTTGTTAATGTACAAGGTTTCGGACATTGTATGCTAGTATAATTTGAAGTGTTTCTTGAGTAGCCGGTAAAGGGTGCAAAATAATTGCACCTTGTCTTCTACAGATCGTGCTTGTAGATTGCTTATGGTAGATTATAGTATGTAACTCATATAGTAACGAGAAATGAATGTCATTAATAACAATCACTGATTCATGTAATACTTCAATATTTTGTACACTACTGAAGAGTGATGCATACTACTTACTTTGTTTTTATGATGTAATCCTTCCACTTCAACAGTCCATTCTTTAGTCGGGTCCCAGATAACGAAGTCTGCATCTTTGCCTACTGCTATGGAACCTTTTCTGTCGGCGAGTCCAGCTAGCTTAGCTGTGTTACTGCATAGCAACCGGACAACATCAAATAAATTCAGCCCTTTCTGCTGCCCGTGTGTCCACAGCAGTGACAAACCTAGGGTAGTCAAATCATGGATTTATTAAAAATTCATACGTTAATAATATGTTACCACTTCATAGGTTAAAACATGGGGTAAATTACAAATTAAAATATCCACAGTCAACAAGCTGAAGTACATCTGTTCCTCGATGGTAGTAAAATGTTTCTTTATATCCCATGTGAAATATGCATATCATTGCAGACTATTAAATATCAGCAGACCCCTAGAATATAGTTATTTAGTGAGAGATTATGATATTATTACCTAGCTGTAGCGAGGCTATCCCTCCCCAGGCGTCTATGAAGTTCCCCGTGCTGAGAGCCTTTAGTTCTGGTGTGGAGGGGGAGTGGTCACTGATCACCAGATCTATAATTCCTGTCCTCACAGCTTCCCAGAGCTTACTCTGCAAAAGAAAGACGGAAGTTTCTTTAACAAAATTAGTTGATAAATTTCTACTTCTATTGAATGCATAAGGCAACTCCCCTTTTACATTAGGTCAATGATTATAAACGATTGGAGATGCTATAGAGATAATGGGGCCGACAGATTATTGATTTACATAATAAAGTAAAGACTAAGGATTATGGCGACCGACAGAACCGAGGGGTCACGTATATATGTTACTAGAACACATATATTAGATGATAATGTTACTGGCCTATTTTCAGTTATTCTTCTAAGCTTGAGCTGTACAACATATTCGTCTCATTAACAATAATTATACTCATACACTTCAAATCGGACTATAGTCGTGCACACATTATATTAGTGTAGTGAGAATAAGTTTCGTGCATTCTAAGCATTTGCCATACACTTTAAGGACTAGTAGTTGACTTGTGAACCTTAAGCAAACACTTTAAAAAGTAATCTACATGTTATGTGACTGATATTCTTAAACGCTAGACTATGGAAGTTACATACATATGAATAGTTCTGTCAATTAGGCTGTCGAACATCTTGGGCAAGTGAACATTATACTAACACTTATTTCACCAGTATAGTTACTATAAAACTGCGACTTGGAACATCCAAATAACAAATAATATGATATCTAAAGTTGCAGTTTTATGTGTAATATTATGGTGCATTAGATTGACACAAACACCTGAAAACGTCGACTCGGCTCAAGCTAAATTGAATCCTTGCCAACATCAATTAAAACATGACCGGATTGCGGCTAACCCTGGATACACGGATTTCCCGAGACAAATTTACTCGGGCTATTCTGACATAGATGAGTTACTACTAAACCTAGACCAAGCTACATGGATACCAAATGAAGGGGAACTCACTGGGAAATTTATTACTTGGGTGGACAGCATTGTGGAATGGATTGTACGTCGAACTGAGCAAAACACATGTAAATCGTATAACTACGAAGGCCGTCTGACGTTAAAGAAAACTGGAATCGCGAGAACCAACACAAATGTCCTGGATCTGACTGATTTGGATTATGTTTTAATATATGAGAAATCAGCGAGCTATGACCCTTGGGAAATTGAAATTGGCATAGTAGCAACATTGAGGGACGTAGTAAGTCAATCCAATAATTCGATTGCTGAGCTAATATTTCAAAATCAAGTAGGCTCCCACGGAACAACTAGGACATGGAGTGTAAAGTTAGTGATGACGCCATGTATCTTTGACAACAAGATGGCTGAGATAAACATTGACATAACTTTAGCCCACAATGATACCTCTGATAATCTAGCGAATCATTTGCCCGATGTGGAATCGTTCAGGAAAGTATTCGACGGGGTTTATAATGATCACATTGTGCAGAGACCACCATTAAGAATAGGAGATCAAATCACTGCTACGTTGCTGGATAAACCGATGTTTGAAAAGATTAATGAAATATCAGATAATTATGTCAGAGCTTTAAGATTGCTCAAGGTTTTACTGAAAATATATCTACCCCGACAACTTTCAAAGAAAACAGGCGGAACATACAAATTAAAAAGTTTGGTAAGTTCCCATTACATAAAAACGTTATTGTTTAACTATGTGACAGAACAACATGGACGCCCTGTGAAGAGACTGAGTCAGATTGTAGCTGATTTACTTGATAAAATAGAACCGATTCCACCGATGATTTATCATCCACGCAAAGTCTGGAGCTCTGTGACGTGGGACATAGAACGTGGTCAATGGATATTAAAACCGGCTAATGCATCTATTGTCCTATCATGTGATGACCCAGCTAAACCTGAAATTGTATTATATCTTGTATGCCAAACAAGTCTTTGTAAATGTAGAACCGAGGTGCTGATAAATTTAACTGAGCAGTGCCTTTCACTGATAGAAGAGTACTGGTTCCAAATTCTGAATCCTATTACCACTGCTCCTTCATCCAAATTAAAAACATTCGGGGTTTTGGAGTTAGAGGATCAACAATCGTATGACAATTACACAAAATACCAGAAAGATTCGCTACATCAACTAATGAAGCATCTAAACATGTCTCAACAAATTAGAGGATTATTTATTAATATTGAAAACGAAAAAGAAACACCGCGAAATTTAAACTATTTTACATCTGATTTTAACTATAAATCCCGGAATTTCGAAGTATGGAGGCGAGAAAGTCTTCTGAAAATTAATAAATTTCACAGCTTGGACAACTACCAGCACTTAAGGCAAGAGAAACCTTTCTGGAGAGATTTTGTGACGGGACATTACCAGCCAGCTACACCAGTTAACTGGAGGAGTGAGGGGATAGATAAAGATATCAAACATCTAGCTCAGAATATAAGGAAAGGGAAGCAAAGGACACCGGTCAAATATCCTAAGTATAAAGTGGTATTTGTACGATGTAGAGGTCGAGTGCATTATGCTGGAACAGACGACTCTCTCCTAGACCTGCTGGCTTTTAAACATTATCCCTGCTACGTGTACAAATTACACACCTCTAATGACATAATTCCCCACAGTCTAATTTCATTATTACCAAATGTGTATAATAAATTACATGATGACATAGTGAATGATACAGAACTTGATTTGACCCAGATACCACGACAAATGCTCAGGCATGTTTGGGCTTTTTACCTCGGGGGAGTTCTAACAGGAGAGGAGATAAAGCAAGACTCCGGCAACAGTAAATATCTGGCATACGAGCAAGCTCTGGGATTCCATGATCAGTGCATTAGTGAACGTCATCCACTGATTGACTTGTATATGAATGGGTACTCTTTGATAGAAACTCTTCCCTTTATTGTAACATGTGACCCTGAAGCTAACTTCAGTAAGAAGTGTCCCCCTCTTGATAAATTATCAGAACCAGAAGTCAAAACACTATTGTTACACTATAGGTGGGGTGGCAGAGGGGAGGATATTGTGGAACATTGTGCGTTAAAACAAACATTTCTCTCAGAGTCATCATGTAAAATACTAACAAACTTTTGCAGGTTTTACGCGTCGGCGACTCAAAATCCTTTAGAACCTTTATTGTACAGAATACATGACGATAATATAGTTAACGTAGTATCTGATTGTGAGGAAAAACTGAAAGCTCAAGATCAGGAGCACCACGAAGTACGTCATTCGTACGTATATAGCCTAGTTTACTTCCTTATCAATTACTCTCTGCAAGCCCCGGCGATGTTAAATTATAAATTCGTCTCTCTTGACGAAATCCAACGCTTGTGACTGTATATTCTTGTTTTTCACAGTAGTCACGAGAACTGAGACCGCACATTGTCTGACCTAGAGATCCCCGGCCAGGTCGTAGCTAGCACTAGTATCACTGCTCCCTTCCGGCCAGTTTAGTGTCATACTATGATTTTCTTCGATAAATAAATACTTTTCACACATACACGTTTCTTGTTCTGCGTGTGTCCGTAATAATGATTAAATTGTCTAAACATAATCCGAGAAAATTAGTGGACTACATAGCGATCGAAGATGGGGGCTGGGGTTCGGGATTATTCATCCGAATTGAACTTGATAGCGAACTTGAAAGTTAGGCTAATACTACTTATTTAAGCAAACCGCCACCAGGATACAAAAGTATGTGTACTACTGGCATAGAATCAAGGCTAGCCCTCCATGTGCCTGCAGCATGACCACTTGCTCCCTCTAACACATATACTACTCACTTGCTCCCTCTAACACATATACTACTCACTTGCTCCCTCTAACACATATACTACTCACTTGCCCCCTCTAACACATATACTACTCACCTGATTACCCATGTCCCTGATCGGTGGACAGGATTTATAAACTGTGGAGCCCTGAGGAACCTCCTCGGCACTCAGGGACAAGTAGTGGTGAGTAGTTTCCACCGTGAGTGGCGCCCCCTGACGCTTAGCGTCCTGTATGAGTGGTATCGCCTCGGCAGAGGACAGATGAACAATATGACAAGGAACGCTGCAAACAGAAATTAATACCAGAAGTCATTACACATGTATACACAGTTAATGGTGGATTACAAGTTACTCAACGTTTGGTACTTTCTTTTAATTCAATGTTCTCATGAATATGAATTGGTAACCTACAATGATCGGTGTTGTAAAGTATCGTAAGGGTTCTTACTTGAATTCTTTGCATAATTTGCAGACGATTTTAATGGCTTCCACTTCCATCACGTCCGGTCTGGATTTGAGAAAGGTGGAGTATTCCCGTTCGTCAGCGCCACCTAGTGGTAAATTAAGTTAACTACATGTGAGGCAATGTGGGACAGTTTGTGATCATCTCTGTATAACTTAGGGTCAGTGACCTGAAATCATGGCCCGGCCTTACCGCACGAACAGGCACCTGGCACATCAACTTCTGCGTGAAACTGAAAAATAATAATGATAATAGTAATCAATTATAATATATAACAATAAATTTATGATAGTAGTTTGCTGTAATTCCGAACACTGTGCCAGCTTAAAACGGCCGAGTTGTCATCAAGTTTAGCCGCCGTTACCGCATCATAATCATGTGTTCATACTTAATACTTTAATACTCGGCTGACATTCATATGTTCATACTCAATACTTTAATACTTGGCTGACATTCATCGTCGTATAATCGAGGTACCTCGGGGATATATATAAATAATAACATTATAATAAAATAAATAATACCATTAATACAGAATCGGTTCCCTTTAGTTTCTCCAGAGCTTTCCTGATATCCTCCTCAAATACCATGGGGAACTCAGGGACCCCACTGGGGACCATGAAACATTTAAACCCACAGATCCC
>JAXGGS010248625.1:0-15143 GCA_035585475.1 Armandia brevis | reverse complement strand
GTTTTATTCGTGAATTCATCGATCACTCTGGACAGCGTTCCTTCTATCGACTCGAGGGCGATATTATCTCTCTTCTGCACGTTACACTCGCCCAGAATCTCTGATCTGAGGGGCACGATGAGGGCCAAGAGCACAACAAGTGTCAGAGTAATCATCTTGGTCAATCCAGGTTGCTGGAATATAATAAAAATATCAAAAATAATGATAATTAGATAATGCCAAAAGCACGGCAAGTTTCTCAATAATAATCTTAGTCAATCCAGTTACCTGGAATGTAATAATAATAATTGTTATTATTTAGAGCCAAGAGCGCGACAAGTGTCTCAATAATTATCTTCCTTGTTTTAATCCTCAATTAAATTTATCATTCGTTTATGACAGGGCGATATAAATATTTCCTAGTCGTGGAATTAAAATGAAATCAGGACGAAAGGTATAAATCATTAGAATCCGCTGTCACTGCCATCTACTGTAAATGGCGGTCGGATGTTGATATACCGTTACACTCAGTGATTTTAATTAGAAACTTTAACCGCAGTGTTCCACAGTTTTTATCAGAATGAGTTTTAAGTTACGCGCGAACCTCTGTGAATCACAAAAGTTGATGTTAAATCTGTCATCCAGACGACAAATCGTGAACAATAGATGTGGAGATTACAGATCATTATCATGAATATTTCATCTCGTCATCGACTCACCATCCATCGCTCTATTCCAGTCACATCTGCTGCAAAAGTGGAATTTATAAATTACGAACATCACCTGAAATGTGGTAAGAAATTAGCCTACCGTGATTAAATCCAAATCTTTCGTTTCCCAAATCTAAGATGGACGAAATTGCAGGAAGTTGTCGACGTTGTTTGCGCCAACTCACGCGCTAGTCCCGAGATGATCTCTTAATCCCGTTAATCGATGCGTTAATCGGCGGTAAAAAGATCGCTGCTGTATTTCCCTGCGTATAGCCGGATTGTAACGTCATCTGAATTATCCTGGTTAGATCCCGTGAGGTGGCGGCTGGAAACTTAGCATCACATGGTGTGTCTATCGATCTTTGTGTCTGCGGATTTTATACATTTCTGCCGGATCGCCAGCTGTTGTTCCCGAGTTACTTGTGTTATAAACACGCGGTGCTTGTTATCGAGCTGATCGAGTAGGACCTCGGTGTAACGCGGGCAGTAGAGAAGAATCACCTGTCTTAAACATGCGAAGTTTGCGTTCGAACTCGCGTTATAACGAACAATAGAAAGAACTAAATTGACAAGAATTTCGGGTTCGCAGAACTGCAGGGTACTTTCTTTAATACAATTCATATGATACGGCCGTCTCTTTTAATATCCTAGCATTCATTCTATTAATATGTATCCTTAAATTCGATTTTAATAAATTATTTCTCCACACATTTCAGTCACACTCTTGTGCAAGGGAATAAAAAAAAATGATGGAATGTATTCGTTCTCTTCGGAGTTTCGATTCACTCCAATATAATGATTTTCTTCATTGTTAAAAACTGAAAAGATCAATTTAAGATGCTTCTTATTTGTAGTATTTGTGTTGGTCTGTTAAATATATCACATGATAATTGATTAGATATAGATATATGACTCATTTCGCATATTCATATAATTTGCATAATCGGGGCTTCCTTGTGTTCGATACACCATCAGTCAACAGTTTATAGTTGGAACAATGCCAATTCATTTTATCTACATGTATGTCGATGGTGTTGTGTAATACGCGCCTAGCGAAAAAAGTTCAATCGCATTTATCCTGCCTCGGTTAACCGCGCCAAGGTCACATCAAGGTTCTTAGTGAAATAATTCCGCACTGTCATTATTTTGTTTATGAATTAGTCGAACCGAAAGAATGAATTTAATGAAAATCTTTAAATTAATTTTATTCATATCATACGTTGTACAATGGCACATCAGTTTCAAACAAAATACAAAATGGTCACCTTTCGAGTAGGAACAAATAAAAAGACGACAAGTAAGTCTCGTTAGCTTAATTAATATTATAGTTACTTGTCTCACGCGAGCTTCATTTATAGAGCAACTCGTCTGATTAAAGAGTGAACAATTTCTTTGGCACCCCAACACTTCATAATGCTATATGTTCATGTATTAATAATTAATCATGTTCGTTTATTCAGTCACATAGAAACTAGTCTCACCCATTTACATATACTGATACGTACTGGTACATTATTTCATTGTTCGTGGTTAAAATCACAAACAACAGCTGTAAAATTGTATAAACTAAATATTAAACCGAGCGGCTTGGTGAAATATTTATCCAGCAAGTCCCGAGCGAAATTAAAGCCTGGTTCCCCTTGGTCAACCTTTCATTCATACATTAAATATCAATCCGTATAATTATGTGTATTCCAAAACCTTTCCAACTTGTTTTGCCGTAACTACGAAGCACGGTATACCTTATCGAATAGATGATACATTCTCCAGGAAGTAGATTTAACTACATGTGTACAGAAATCCTGCGAGGTAGACGGAAGTCCCCTCCTTTTCTCACCTTCCACTTCGGAGCAGTGACCAATCGACGCAGAACACAAAGTAATTAAGTCGACGTCCAACTTGGATAAGAATGATAACGTGAATACTGAAGTATAAATCCATCTTCTCTGCACGCATGCGTGGATATTAATTAGTTGTACATGCCGTTGATGAGATAATCTATTTTAGAGTAATGTCTCCTCTGCCAGCCGTCGTAGCAGCGCTTGCTGACCAGCACGATCACCGTCACGAAGAAGATAATCCCGAATATTAACGCCGCGATAAGCCCGGTGGCGGCCGACTCGCTCCAGATGTCCCGGCCTCCCGCCGTGATGGTGGAGATGGACGAGTTCACCGCCGTCATCGTCTCGTTCAGCAGCTCAGCTACAGCGCCATCTAGCGGAGTGGTCGTCAACAGCATCTCCTCTCCATCTGCAACATTCATCACCGCGAATTATAATCTCAGACTCAACAAGGAAAACAAGGAAATCTTCACGATAAAGGGAGCGGTGGGTTGTGGTGAGACCGGTGGACGTGATCTATTGTTTTATTGTGGATATTAATAATAATTGATTTAAATTTGTAAATCTTTAATTTGCCGGCCAACTGTTGCATGTATGTCATCGATTGTGTAGGTTATAAAACAGAGATTAATCTAGATGGACTGGCTTCTAAATCGGGCAATGATAAAAGTTTATATTATTGAGATTCATTCCATCATAATTCACATGGTTCACCTTCAAATCTTAAATTATTAAATATTATCAGTAAGAGGAGTATTTCATCATAAGAGCCGTTTTTATCTTAATATTGTTTATGGTCAACGAGGTAGAGGAGCGGGAACATCGATTGGGTGGTGTAACAGATAAATCTAGTGGTGTTCTGGTCTACTTTAGGCTGATCTATCGAGCGCTAATGATGCAGATGTTTTATGTATTTTACCCGGAAGGAAGACAACAACATTAACTAGGGGAGGGGGGCATCTTGCGGGGACCTTAAGGTATTTAACACGAATAGGGGAAGGTGGAAAGAAATGAAGCTTTGGGTTGCTAGAACATCGGGGATTGGGGAAATTATTTCTCTAGGACTTAATCCCAGGACTTAATATCACACTGATTAATTCCTTTCTATGACCCAAGTTACCTGTTAACGCAACAATCGGCGATATCCCATCCTGTGAGTTGTTTTTTGCTAATGCAGTTATGTTCAGTATTTGAGCAGCAACAGTTGTTGCGTTTTCAGCAACTGGTTCTTTTACATTGGCTGTTGTATTTTCAACAGTTGTTGTATTTTCAACAGTTGTTGTATTTTCAACAGTTGTTGTATTTTCAATAGTTGTTGTATTTTCAACAGTTGTTGAATTTTCAACAGTTGTTGAATTTTCAACAGTTGTTGCATTTTCAACAGTTGATGTATTTTCAACGGTTTCAGTATCACGGCCAACGTTTGTTGCGTTCACTATTGTTGTTTCGTTATTAACTGTTGCATTGTAATCCACTGTTGTTCTGTTCGCTACAGTTATTGTTGTGTTTTTGTCAACTGCTGTAGCGTTTGGTGATGTGTTATTCCGGCCAGAGATTAGTGTTGTACCTGTATGTGTTTGTGTGAGTAGATATGGTAATCACATGGATTTGTTTAAGTATAACTTATCAAACAATAGGATTTAGAAGATGGGGTTATACAACATGATCTGATAAGAAATGCGAAAACTATATTAATCTCCTCAGCTAAATAAACATTAGTTCTAACTGCTTGACAAATACATCAGCGCACAATAAGTTTAATATTTAACAATTAAGTAAGGTGAGTTGGGAAGTCAGACTGAGGAGTTGTATATAATCCAGCTTACCGTTGTCTAAGCGTTCCGTGGTCAGCTCCTGCCATTCCTCTGTGTCGGCGGGATAATCTGACTCAGTGACGGACTCCTCCACCGGAAGTGGCTCTTCCACCGGAAGTGGTCCCTTAGTAGTATGGTACAGCGCAGCACCTAACTCGGTGAACTGAGAATTCTCCTCCACCTCCTCAGTGTCGTTCACAGCCGGAGCCGGCTCGGTGAATACAGAATTCTCTTCTGTCACCGTGTCGTTGCTGGCCAGGGGTGGTTGCGGGGTTGTACTAGTGGTTGTGGTTGCGTTCCTCGTGGTTGTTGACGCCGGCGATGTGGTTGTGGTTGCTCCGGTGGCGGTTGTCGGAGAACTGGAGCTCGGGCTGGATGCGTTGGAATTCGATTCCTTTTCTGGAAACGTAGCAAATTATTACACATGGATCTTATGACCTTCCCATATGAAAATGGTTCATCGAAATGCATATTTTACTCACCCTCGTGACCGGAAGAGGAACTGCCCCTGTCGCTATCGCTCTCCCCTCCATCTTCCCCGCCATCGCTCTTACTCGCGGCGCTTTCATCGCTACCACTTTTATCTACCTCATTGTCGCTATTGTTCTCACTCTCATCTTTCCCATCATCACTTTCATCTTCACCTTGTGCATCATCGCTTGCGCTACTATTGTCTTCATCCTCGTTATCTCTTTCATCCTCCCCGCCCTCGGTCTCGTTGTCGTTTTCATCCTTGTCCTCACCTCTCGCGTTATCACTATCGCTGGTATCTACATTGTCATCAGTTTCGTTGTTACTCTGATCGTCTGCTTTGTCCTCTGGTTGCTCTGTTGTTGTTGTTGTTGTTGTTTCTGAGGTTGCGGTTGTACCCGACGTTGTCGACGATTGTTCTAAATCTTGTTCATTCTCCTCAGGCTTTCCTACGGTTGTTGTTGTTGATGCTTGTGTTGTTTTTGTTGATGCTTGTGTTGTTGTTGTTGATGCTTGGGTTGTTTTTGTTGATGCCTGTGTTGTTGTTGTTTGGGGTTGCACAGTCGTTGTCTCCGTGCCCTCCCACGCTTGAGGACCGGCTTGGAAAGTCGTCTCCAGCGGGACTTCCAGCTCCTCCGCTTCCGTCAAACTTACACAGATCACAGCAATAAAACAAGCTACCAGAAACACGTGCAGTCTAGCCATCTTCCTGGAAAAGTGAGAACTTTAGTTACATATCATGGTAGACAGAAGTATAGGATCTCTGCGTGGGATATACATGTACACAATAATAGGTGCAACGAGATATATATATATGATGGATTAATATATATAGTAGATACATCAGTATGAATGTATGCATATTCTGTAGGAAACTCTCATTATCTAAACAACATCTGCCAGTCGTCAATAAATGCAATAATTAAAGTTTGGCAATATCGGCCACGTTCATCTGCATCTTAATGTACCTGATTAACATGAAGAAATATAGGTATCAACAAATAGATTTACATAAAATAAGTCATATGTTCGTGTTCAGCTCATCAGTCGGAAATCTACTGATGAAATAAAGTGACTCGTTGTGCTGGTCTTGGTCAACAGCAATTGATCAATATGATTTACGCAGACTGGCTAGGTGAAATCTTCCGCATTCTCGCACTGAATACCATTACAAAAAGACTTGATGATTGTCCAAATAATCGATTTATCGTGAATTTGAGACATTTAATTGTCATGGTTATTCCCTCTTACAATTCATAATTATTATTTAAAACCAAACTACGCGTGTGATCATGAATAAAGATTCTCACCTTTCGCTCTATCCTTCTGACTTCCTTAAACATCTAGCAGAAACTGCGGCCGTGCGATACGTCACACATTAAGGGTTAATATACACATTCTACCATCCTGCTTTAAGTCGTCCCATTAGTTCCGTGGAGAAGAAAACTTCGCGTGTACATGTATATCACACGCGGCATCGATACAAAGAGAACCAGTATTCTCGTGCATCGATTTCACATCAGCTTCAGATCACAGCTGTCACCCGGCCCGGTATTGATGCGAGGCGCGAGTGTAAATCATTCCTCCTCCTCAGCAGCAGCGAGTCCGCCCGAGCTAGCGGCAACATGTGGCCGCCTGCCGCATCGATCCCATCAGAAATCGTTAGATTCAATCCATGACGCATCGTGTCGCAGCGATGTATAGAATTTATCTAGATTTAAGACGCAGTTTTAATTCACGACCGCGCTCAAGTCGTTTTAACTGCTTTGTAATTAATGATAATAATAGGAAAAAACACTTTGATATTTTATATTGACGTACATGCGAATGACCCCCCACGCAAGTAATTACAAATGTGTTTTTCATGCGGCCAAGTAACAGGTGTTTACTTGTTGTCATAGAGTGAGAATTTATTCACGGCCATTCATGTGGCACGTTGAGAATAAATAAAAATATAAAGCGGGTCATTTAAGTTTAACAGACGATCAAATTAACGCCTCACCTATTGTTGTGGCAAATGTTTACGTTGGTTTTATGATAGAACAACTAATAAATTACGTCATGCATGCACGGTAGCGGAGTGAAAGTTAATAGAATAGTGAAAGATGTTAGTCGGCACTTGCGTCAATGCTTTGTAACATTTTATCACTGATGCAACTCGCCGTTTGGTATTTATGCGAGGATAAAAGGTCCAGAATAATTCCACTATTCCTGACAAAGATAAACAAGCACCTTTATTCTATTATACAGCGGACGAAGCATTTATTTAATGATAACTCTCACATAGCTATTTAACAGAGTTATTTGTAATTTGTAATTTGTAATGTGTTTATTTAACTAAGTTCTACAGCTTGTGAGTTTACACACGATTGTATAGTGCCTTTACATGTAGTGCGTGAAATACATAGTGTGCTATTGTACATAGTGCTCAGATGTGCCAGTGTATAGTAATAACGATTTCGAGCACATCGGTCAAAGTACCGGTAATAATTATTTTTTAAAGTTCTGACTGCTAATACCATCATTTGTAGAATCATGTATATGCGGGAAATATAACAACTTGTCCAATATTCAATTTTTATCATCCTGAAATATATGCGATGTTCCCTATAATTACATCATTCACATTAGTAATTAAGTCGAAGCAGATCTGAATATCATATGTACCCTAGCTGATTTAATCATATGATCCATGACTTAAATTGTGCTGAATCGTAAAACCAAAATGAATATTTGGTCGTGATAAACTACGTCAAACATAAGTCACTTTAAAACGATGCGCATATTACGTATCTCCTGTGATTCAAAACGGAATTGAACAATATCATAAATACCGATTGAAGGCCGCACAGTTAACTTCAGAGAAGATATAACGGCAGCACCTCTCAGTGTACTACTTACACAGGCTAGTACTACTCACGAGCAGACGAAATCGGAACTTCCGGTAATGGCGGACAGATGAAGTGTCTCGGAAATAAGCAGAAGACTTTTCGGATAATTTACAATACTTAAGTCACCGTAAGTGTATTGATTATTCTTTTCGTGTAGTTAAGTTTTCGGATGCTCAATTGTATACTCTGCCACTCATTAAATATACTCGAGGAATATGTCAAATGACGGTTTGCCGATAATCAATGCCCTTGACTGCGTTTCAATGTCCCCTCCTGTCAACTTCAGTCCATACTACCATTTCTCGACAAGTGCTAAAGGGGCTCCGTGTAGATATTTTAGTTAAGATGGCAATTCAAACTTGAACGGGCATCATTTTTGTCTCAGTTCTTGCTTTTAAATATTGAAAAGGTAGATAGGTAACGTGATTAAAATCCTTGAGAGATTCCATTGACTTTGTAGACAAACCACACACACAAAAGACCAATCTGAAGTTATAGGACATCTGAAGACATCGAAAGTTCGTCCGTGTCAATGTGACAACGATGGAAGAGAAAAATGCCGGATCAATACCACGACTAACACGAACCCTAGAGGAAACTTTGGTGAGGCCAGACCAAGATAAATATGAAGTTACATTAGGAGATTCTTCTGGACGATGGGAACATAAACTCAGCCAGTCTCTGCTACAGATGCAGGCAGAGGGAAAACTCTGCGATCTGAAGCTAGGAGGATGCGACGGGACAGTGATGGCGCATTCCTGTGTCATGTCAGCAGTTTCCCCAGTCATCTTGGCAAGGAACTGTGTCACAAACAATCTCATCAACTTGACAACGACTTTCACAACGAGGGTGATTTCAGCTGCTGTTCTTTACACTTACACGGGACAAGTGCAGGTTCAGTCCGGTTTGGTCGCGGCTGTGAAAGAGGTCCTCGAACTTTGGGGCATAAAGGAGCCTGTTGTGCTCGCCGGACAAGAAAACAAGGGACATATTGATGTTAGACCGGATGACGACACAGAAAACAAGGGAAATATTGAAGTTTTATTGGAGGACGACACAGAAAACAAGGGAAATATTGAAGTTTTATTGGAGGACGACACAGAAAACAAGGGAAATATTGAAGTTATATTGGAGGACGACACAGAAAACAAGGGAAATATTGAAGTTATATTGGAGGACGACACAGAAAACAAGGGAAATATTGAAGTTATATTGGAGGACGAAAGAGAAAACAAGGGAAATATTGAAGTTATATTGGAGGAAGCTGTGCAGAAGCTCCAAGCGGAACTCTCCGATATTGCAGATGAAGATTTCACTCCTATTAATACCGAGAATGTATTTGACCCATGTGAGGAGGCTTGTAGTTCACCCTGTGATCTATCCAGTGGCCCACATGTAAATGAAGAATCTGCACTTGACACAACTGAACAATTCGCCCGAGATCCAGGAAATATGAGTGAGAAATCAGGAGCAGAAACAAAGAAACCAATGTGTGAAATTAAAAAGCCCACGACTAACGAACCCAAAGTCAGGGAAGAACCCTCGGAAAGTTACATATCTCCCGAAAATAAAAAACACGGACGATTTAGAAAAAGGAGAAGAATAGGGCGACTAAGAGAAAAAAAGGACTCGGATAAGAAGTCCACCTTGACATGTTCGGTTTGTAGCAAACAATATCGGTACGAATCGTCGTATGTGAAACATGTGAAATCTTGTGCTCCAAAAACAGACGGTAACAATAATAAACCTGGGAAATATTTTACTGCAAGCAAAGAAGTCAAAACTAAAGTACTCTATAAATCCTGTGCCGTGAAGACAGAGGGTAACGATTTTAAACAGGACATCCCCGTTCAAGACCCGAAGAAGCTAAATAATCGAGACAATCCATCATATAAATCTGATCTAAAGGAAGATGAGCCATGTGGAACTAGAACTCTCGATGGAGGGAAGAAAGGAGAGATTTTCCCGTGCGCTAAATGCGCTCATACTTTCACCAGCGAGGAGGAGCTGAAGATGCACCTCCACCAGTCTCACTTCTCTCCCACCTTCGCTGACGTCAGACTGAGCGAGGATGACGTAATATCGGTGTGTGACGAGCACGTGGTGCGCGTGGAGCCCGGCAGTAAAAAGTTCCGGTGCCAGATTTGCGGGCGCGTAGAGAAATATCACAGTAAAGCGGCCGCGCACGTGGTTTCCGCGCACGCTGTACCGTGGCCTTATAAATGCGGTAAATGTGGGCTCAAGTTCAGTCACAAGGCGCAAATCAAATCGCACTTGTTCGACCATCTGCTCGCGGACTGGGAGGAGAGGGGGGCCGCTGTCGTCAATGTGAAATTCACCGGACATTTGTGTATGAGGTGCGGCCGAACTTACCGCGACTCCACCGCGTTCGACGCGCACAAACACGGGTGTGACGTCACGCAGCGCGAGAAACACCTGTGCAGCACGTGCGGGAAACAGTTCGCGAAACAGGAAGTGATGCGCGCGCACGTGCGGCGCGTGCACCAGGAGCAGACGAGAGCGTGCCCGACGTGCGGGAAACTGGTGTGGGATCTGAGTAAGCACGTGAGCGGCGTGCACAAGCGGCGAGAGTTCATGTGCGCCACGTGCGGCAAGGTGTTCTACCGGAAGGACAATCTCACCGTGCACGAGCGCATTCACACCGGCGACAAACCCTTCGCGTGTGACCTCTGCGGCGAGAGGTTCAGGGTCAAATGTCTGGTGGCGCCGCATAAAAAATCAGCACACGGTGTGATAACTGGTGAAGATTAATACTGTAGATATCCTCTATAAGGCGCCCCTCTATAAGGCGGTATTCGCTATAAGGCGGGTCTAGCGTGTCCCCCGATTTAGACCGTATAAGACGGGTTTTTTGTAACATGTTCCCGGATTAATCACTTATAGCTCGGGTTGAACAAATGTCACATGTTTTGTACACGCTTATAGTACATGTGCACTTAGCTATAGTGCGTACCGATATAGCGCTGTTTTTTTAGGCTTGTCCACCGCTAACAGCCTTATAGAGGATATCTACAGTAATAGCTTTCACTTATTACACAACTGGTTTGCTTATTTGAGAGTGAAATTGTATTTCTCTGCGATTTTTGTCTGGGATTGCTGCTAATCCATTAAAGGTATCAGGTATTTTATTAAACTAGACTGTTACAACGTCTGAATTATAGATCTCAACTTATTAATGTGCCAAATTTAGAGTAGGGAAGAAGATTAAGGGCATTGTGTTTATTGTATTTATTGGCTATGAGTGAGAACGCTCGAACTCGGGCGACCACTGAAGCTACTTATCGTATTAGTGGGAGAAACTCAGTAATCATGTGATCCGTGTAACCCACATTTCTCTTGGATTACCAGCAAATTCACACCTTTCTCATGTGTTAGATTCTCGGAACCTTGTGATCTACTTTAACCAGAATATAGATTAATATACACTTCTAAACCTATCAAGTATTCCATGATACCGCAATAGTATTTACGTAATTAAAGCGCTTTTAAATTATGAAATCGCTACTTTGTTGCGATAAATTCCACGTGCAATTTCTTGTGATAAATAAATAGACTTGTAAAATGAATGTTGTTTTGGCTTATTTTATGATTAAACATGAAACTGTGTGATATTTTCTGAAATTTAAATGTTTCCGTCATATGTCAGATTATAACAGTAATGATATGGCCGAATCATCAGTTAAATGTACTCATTGTTTATACTGTAGATATCCTCTATAAGGCGGTATTCGCTATAACGCGGGTCTAGCGTGTCCCCCGATTCGTGTTTCTGTTGATCTCTATAACGCGGGTCCACATAACATACATGGTATCCTCCCGGGGTATCCTCTATAAAGAAGTTTTTCAGGCTTGTCCTCCGCTGACCGCCTTATAGAGGACATCTACTGTACTCGACTTGTTATTATAATTTACAGACCGAATAGCTCATTGATTTTGTATCGTTAATAATAATTGATAATCTGATCTAGTGTTTACGTATTACAGATTCGGCAGTGGTGTATCGATACAGACATGGCCAGTAGTTGCAGTAGTACCGACCCCCCAGAACCGACCATCTCACCAGAAACCGCGCGAGAATTTCTCCGCGACAAACTGGAAATCGCCGACTTTGCTGAGAGATATCAGGCGGATCAGAAAGAGGCTCTGGACGCGATCCTGGCGGCGTGGCAGAGCAGGATCCCCTTCCAGACGGTGTCCATGTTCGCGCTGCCCCCTGGCGAGCGGAGAATCCCCACACTGGAGGAGAACGTCGCCGCCGTTCTCTCGCTAGAGGGCGGCAGGTGCTGGACGCAGAACTCCGCCCTCTCCTTACTACTCACCGCCCTCGGCTACGATTCGCACGTGCTCATCTCGCACGTGTTCCGTCCGGACGCCGCCAACCACCTGCTCGTCATCGTGCGCGACATGACGTCACGGGGGTCGCGTCACGTGGCGGACGTGGCGTGCGGTGTGGCGAGCCCCGCGTGCGTGGATCTGGGGTTCGCGGGGGCGGAGTCGGAAGTGGTCGCCGGGATCCACACCCCGTATAAGTACATCCGGCAGGACGGCTGGATCGTCAGGTGTCAGAAATACATCGAGGAGAAACCGTTCTTCGATCACCCGCTCACATTCGAGCGCGCCGTCCGCCAGGGCGACTGGATGCTGCTGTACTACTTCAAACTGGAGGAGAGTAGTTTCTCCGCGGCGAGGGAGACTCTGAACAGAGTAGTATACGACAACCCCGATCACGTGTTCAACAGGGAGCTCATCTGTGTGGCGACCCCTGGCGGCTGTTTTACAATTCTCCACCCGAGGCGCATGCGCTATGAGACGACACCTGGCGGGGAAGTGGTGACGGTGGAGTTCGAGTCGGATGACGACATCGTCGACGCTCTGAGGTCGCGCTTCCGGTCGCTGCCCGATGACGTCATCGAACGCGCCGTGCGTAATTGGAGGGTGAAAAAAGAGGAGTCGGAGAAAGCTAAGACAGAATAAGGTCCCTTTTTCATAACAGGAAAGATTGTGATTATAGTATTAAATGCGCACATATAATTAAGAGAAGTTATATATACTTGTAATTAAAAGTTGTGAACTTTTGTTCAAATTTCTCCACTTAAGATTAACTATTTTACAATCGACAGCATTTGCCATAAGCCGTACAAAAATATGTTGTATATTGGGTACAAAGTTTTATATTATATCAATATACAGTGCATTAAATTAATAAGTGTATATTTGAAAGTTATTTTTATTTTATGAACTTGTATTTGTACCGCTGATGTTTCAGAAATAGAAAATTGCAACTTAAATTCATATTACACAAATCCCACTATACCTTTGGTATGACACATCAAAGTATGAGGTCTATCTATTGTCCCCATGTAACATATCTAATTCCAACAGTCGAGTATTCATGATCGCTAAATCTATTCTAATGTTGTTTCGCATAGACGTAAAATCATTGCATGAATGAAGTGACTATTGCAAGGCAGAGAGGTTTTGATGCGCAGCGAGGCATTTGTTCAGCATTTGTTCAGAGTCCGGATCCCTTTAATATTCAGCTCAATGTTGACCCGCTCCACTGTCATGTGTGCGCAGTGTAATTAGGTCAGGTCATCACAACAGAACCACACAGCGATGGGGAGATACACAGGGATGAGTCATCCGGCAGACTCCTCAAGGTCGTGAAGCCCAGATCTGTTGTCACATATTAAACTGCAGGGAACAGGGCTGCACTCGTACACTGCTGCTGTGGTTGCAGTTAATGGCTGGAAACTCGCATTCATACATGATCTTGTACATGCATGACTTCTGACACAACTGTGTGAATATTTACGTATTCTCGCACGTGCACATGTTCTTGTCTGGACCTGTGTGGGATCTGTGAATCCCGCTGTGGGTATCTTTCGATGATTCAGTGACAGGAAAGTGTCAAGCCGGCGTTTCTAGGAAGCTCGGTCAGATTACCATCATAGTACATGTCCGTGCTCTTTTATAAACCACCAGGTCTTTCATACATGTACATGTTTTTTTAACACTGTACTGATACTACATAAACAGAACAGGGGATCTGCTATACTGGCTCGGAGATCAAACTCCAGGGACTCGGGATTTATTACACATATAGGAGTTGAACCGTCGATATCAGTAGACTGAACTGGATTTGTATTCTCAGCCACTATGACGGAATTATCCGTGAAGCTTGGCGGGTTGAGTTGGGTGGAGGAGAGTATAAGTTTTATACGTGAGCACAGATGGGGTTTAACAGGAGCGGTGTTAGCTGGTGGTGCCCTCTACTGGGCGGTGAGCAGACCGAGGAAGCTTCCCCCTGGCCCCCGGGGGTGGCCTCTGATCGGGGGTATGCTGGAACTGGGCACAGACCTACATACGTCATGCGAGAGGCTGAGGAAAATACACGGCAACGTCTTCTCTGTTAACGTCCTCGGCAGGTTAGTAAATACATGGCAGCGTCTTCTCTGTTAACGTCCTCGGCAGGTTAGTAAATACATGGCAACGTCTTCTCTGTTAACGTCCTCGGCAGGTGAGTAAATACACAGCAACGTCTTCTCTGTTAACGTCCTCGGCACATGAGTAAATACATGGCAACGTCTTCACTGTTAACATCCTCGGAATGTGAGTAAATACTCTACAACTTCTTATCTGTTAACGTCCTCGGCAGGTTAGTAAATACATGTCAACGTCTTCTCTGTTAACGTCCTCGGCACGTGAGTAGATACATGGCAACGTCTTCCCTGTTAACGTCCTCGGCAGGTTAGTAAATACACCGCAACGTCTTCTCTGTTAACGTCCCCGGCATGTGAGTAAATACTCTACAACTTCTTATCTGTTAACGTCCTTGTCAGGTTAGTAAATACACGGCAACGTATTCTCTGTTAACGTCCTCGGCATGCATGTGAGTAAATACTCTACAACTTCTTATCTGTTAACGTCCTCGGCAGGTTAGTTGATACATGGCAACGTCTTCCCTGTTAACGTCCTCGGCACGTGAGTAAATACATGGCAACGTCTTCTCTGTTAAAGTCCTCGGAATGTGAGTAAATACTCTACAACTTCTTATCTGTTAACGTCCTCGGCAGGTGAGTAAATACATGGCAACGTCTTCTCTGTTAACGTCCTCGGCAGGTGAGTAAATACATGGCAACGTCTTCTCTGTTAACGTCCTCGGCATGTGAGTAAATACATGTACATGGTAGCGTCTTCTCTGTTAACGTCCTCAGCACGTGAGTAAATACACGGCAACATCTTCTCTGTTAACGTCCTCGGCATGTAAGTAAATATACGGCAACGTCTTCTCTGTTAACGTCCTCGGCATGTAAGTAAATACACGGCAACGTCTTCTCTGTTAAAGTCCTCGGCAGGTTAGTTAATACATGGCAACGTCTTCTCTGTTAACGTCCTCGTCATGTAAGTAAATAC
>JAXGGS010248403.1:1486-15148 GCA_035585475.1 Armandia brevis | reverse complement strand
TCGGGTTCTTGTGTATGACGTACATCGGATCCTTGACGTAATTCCGTGTCCACGTGACGTGCACGATCAGATACTTCGCGTGGTGACGTAAGATGACGCGGTTCACGCAACGACTTAGTAGAAGACTCGATTGGTGGTGGTGGAACATCCTCCTTCAGATTTACCAGCTCAATGAGCTCAGCAGGAGAATTCTCTTCCTTCGTGGTGATAGAATTGATCTCATTTGAGGATGTGTCGTCAGGTAGGGATCCATTCTGTGCTGACTGTTTAGAAATCAATGCGGGAGATTTCCCGATTGATGCTGTTGGATTTTGGCTTTCACGTGAATCAACTTCCCCGAGCAGTCCACGTATCTTCATGTTTTGCGTATGTCTGTCAAATGTGGGCGGTCCAATGCTACAATCGATTACCCGGAGGTCGGATAAAGTTACAGCTGAAATCGACGACTTTGCAAGGGACGTTTCTATTTCAATATTGCAGACATATATGTCTTCTGAAATATTCATGATAAATGTGTTTATCGCGAGGCTGTCATTGTATTAATTCACATTTAGATACGAAAATATCCTTACCATCGAACAAATTAATTGCATAGAACTGATCTGATTTAATCTAATCTAATTGTTTTTATATATAATATATCAATAATTCGATAAGCGTATTATAACATTTTAATTTTTCTTTCATCTAATCTCATGTATTGCTATTGATATAGGAAGCGCAGTAAATCAGTAATACGTGTTTAGAAGTAATGATATAATTGTTCATTTACCTGTTGGAAAAGAATCGGATTCCTCAGAATATGTTCGATTCACTAGATGGGTTGCATCATCGTTACTACCAGTTGTTCTCGCTGAAGTCAATTAAATTACACGGAGCGTATAATTGATGAAGAACTTTATCAATGATCATGCACAGGTTATGTTGGCTCATATCATGAATTAATCAAAGTGACTACTGCAGATGACAATTCCTAGCATTAAAACTTTAAGATATAAGTTACCTCTTCCCTGGCTCCACTTTATCACACAATCGCTCCGTACATAAATCACCAAAATAATTACGAGGACTATGACGATGATGAGCGCGCCGATGGCAGAAGCCCAAAGACTAGTGGTATAGTCGATGTTAGTAGCATCGGAGGGTGTGCCCAGTCCAGGCCGGCTGGAAATATATGGTGCAACTGTATCCGGAGGAACTCCTGAAATATTTCAATTTTTCGTCGGTGAAGAAAGTGAAAAATTTCTCATTTTCATGAACATGTAATTCGATTTAAGAAACAACCATAACATGGGACTAATTATTGATCAAAAGCTGCAATACGCTGTGATAAAATGTACGTATTTTTGATGTAGGTTACATACACATATATTTATCGGGATGTTTTAGAAACGCCGGTTGACTGAGTATTAATTAATTGTAGTGTGATTGATTGAGCTGGAATATGTGCATGTCGTTTTAACCCTGCAAAACTTGTCTCTCACGTGCACTTTGAACTATATCGATAGATAGATACAGTAGACACTCGTTATAACGCGGAAAGCAGTAGACAAACCGAATTCGAACGACCCGCGATATAGAGAAGACCACGTTATAACGAACGCTGCACGTCGTTTCAGGTATACGATCACTGCCCTTAAATACAGAGCTATACAGGGTCTCAATAATACGTATACGAGGATTGTCTCCCGTTACACGTTATGTTGGACAACTACTATATTAAATTAATGCTATAAATTCAAACCGAAGTAATGTTCGCTAACTAACGGAGGGGGCAGCTACCATAGCCTACACCCGGGGCCTACACTCGTGAATATAACGTGGTATAAATACCTAAGCAGTAGCTAAAGCAATCAGACGGTATGTCAACTTTGTCACAATTCTCATCACATCTCCCACATGTCTCGTGCTCCTCCATGAAATATTCCCCATCCTCACAAATCAGCTTCTCTAAAAGCTTCATTCTTCTTCCAGGAATCGCACGGATTTGTCGTGTGTGTATAATAATGTGTTCTGATCTATCTAAGACGACGCATAATCCTATTGTTTTCACGAGAGAACGTTTACAACAACTGCCCCGACTGGAAAAGTCCCTGTATGATGATGCAATCATACATGTGTATAACCACGATATAACCACCGGATATCACGTGATCCCGGTGACGCCATTTGGTGGTTATTTCAATCTGTGGTGTAGACGAAACATATTCAGGCTGTATAAAATAATCAAATAGTTTCTCACCCCCTTTAAATCGCCATTTTAAATTTAAAAAAACCAAAACACTGTGCCGCCTATGCTAGAATATAATCCTGGGCGCACACTTCAATTACCAATTCCAATTCCAATTTAAATATATTTATTCACCGTATCGACTTACTAATACATGATATTGGTTATAGAAAAAATATTTACGGAAATAATATTAATATATGATATAAATACTAAATGGATAAAATGACCCGCGGAGTGCCGGGTAAAGCTGGCATTTTCCCACATGTAGCAGTATCTGCCCTGGAGGTTCTGCTTGAGCAGGCTAGCTCCCTGTGTTGCTATCTCCTATTCTTGTTTTTTTGCTTAGAAATTGTGATAGGCACGTACTATATTAAGTATAATATATCTACTTAAGATTAATTCTAAGTTTATTCTGAAAGAACTCAAGCTTTGGAGCGTAGATCTAGAACCGGTAGAAATACAGATTAAAACAATGATACATTGTGGACTTCTTTCACGATAAGTGTCCATTAAACATTGGCTGTATCAATCTAGGCGCGTATATGTACAAACACAACGTGGGAATCATTTTTTTATTCAGCCTTAAGCAATGATTACATAATGGCGAGCAAGAGTGGTAGTTATGGATCGGACCAATTGTAGCTGTGGTGGATTAAAAATGGCCAAGGAGAGGTCAGTTGACGCAAATCCTGCTGAGAATGTTATGATGGTTCGCCGCCTCGTCCTTGGAGGTAGGAACGCCCTAGGCTGTGCTCACTGATCATTTCTGTGTGAACTCGAGGTAGAAATTGAACAAGCCAGCATCGCGCTGCATGCATGAGCCACGGCGCCCACTCGACACATGGACTGATCACTAAATACAATATTTAACAATAATATTAAATATATTATAAATCCGGTAAAAATATGGTCGTAATTGGGGTTTTTATATGAGCGGTAAAATTGTTAGCATATATCACATTAGGCCCCATAAATTTAATAATATGTTTCTCAAGTGTTTTCGACCTTGAGAAACGGCGATGCGGCGGGCGACTTTTCTTTTTTTCTTTTTTTCCCCTCGTTTTCTTATGTGGCACCTCGGAGGTGGTGCGGGCGGGCGGCTTTATTTTGCATTTCCGCCTCCTCAGTGGTGCGGCAGCCCCCCCCTTTTTTTTGGAGTTGTCAAAGTGACACGGCCTGCGGGCGTTTTTTTCGGTATTTTTTTTTCTTAAATTGCGGCACTGGACCCATATGTCACCCATAATTGAAAAAAAAAGGTTATGCGGGGGGTTTCCCATAGATGCGGCGGCCCTTGAGGAACATTCTATTAAGTTTACATGGCCTTAGATGGAAAAATATAAAAATGAGAGTGATTATCATTACCATTTCATGAACTCAGGAAGAGTAGGCCACTCATGTGCGTCACCGGGCCAGTCCAGCGCTCTGACCAGACGTTTTCGTGGTGTGACTCTTGATGTGGTAGACGTACTTTTTGGCGAGTCGCCTTCAAAACATCCAGAGTCGGGCGTGTCGCTTCGGTCCGAGTCGGCTGTTTTCATTGTTTTCTCAGCGTCATGGTCCCCAGGTGTAATTATTTCATTATCACCCTCGATCTCTGAAAAGGTTTTTACAAATCCATCCTAAAGTTATTTTCTACCGACGATGGTGTTCACACCCGAGCTTTTGTCGATTTCTATTCTATGTATTCCCTATACCATGTATACAGGCCAAATGACCTTTTAGGAAAATGTAATCCTCATAAAGCTCTTTGAGATTTCTACAGCTCAAATTTAAGCCAATGTGCTGTAAGATACAAAGCTCGGTGTGCCTGGATTCGGCACGAGCAGCGTCACCATGGTCACAGAGCACACACATTAGCTACCTCAGGCAAAACTTTGCAAAATATCGTATTAGATTAGGCTGCATAACATTATTAAATGGTTTCTCAGGCCCGCCCGAATATTATTAAGACCTTTTGCTCATTTCGTTACTAATAGATATGTAAGGTAAATATATAAATGTCTATTAAAATGGAATTTAATAGGGTGTTGCTGCAGAAATAGAAATATAAGTGGCCTAACAGCTATTTAATCGGTAGTTCTAATTTACATATCAGAACACACGCTCGCACGTACCTCTCAATAATGACTTCCCTTCAGCTGCTTCAGGTGTGGCCGTATATCTCGGAGATCTATCAATCATCCTTCGCAAATTTACTCGTATTTCCAGCATCCGCAATTTATGTTTCTTCTTGAGGTCCTCAATGCGAAATAACGCAATAAGTAACGATTTTAATTCTCCGCTTTTATACAGTTTCTCTAGTTCCATAGCTGCTTTGTCGGTCTCACAACAAACGGCTAGATGAATGGAACCGCTGTAGATTCCTTTCACTTGGAGACCTTCGATCTTCTGTAACCTCTGAACTACCTCTGACCGTTCCTTGCCATGGCCACGGATATACTGTCTGTACAGGTCTTCTTTAAAGCAGCTAAGTCTTTGTATCTGCAACCTCTCATCCGAACAGACATCTCCATTCCTTCGGTGTTCAGGCAAAGTAATATTGCTGAACTTGAATTCAATTTCATAATCTGTTGAAAAAAGTATATATGTAGGATAACCTTTCATTAACTCCCTCAAATATTGTTCGTTATGTACTTTATGTGCTTAAATTAGAATAGGTTTAACTTATGATAGGCCCCACACAGTTAGTTAATTGTTTCTCAGACTTGTGTAGAATCTTGGGCTTAAGACAACATATAACAAGCTGCAGTGTATTTGAACTTGGAACTTTCCTGTTTTATTAAGTACAACGGTACATAATACAACTTGGGATCCTATCAAAACTCTGAGTGCTGTACGGGCGGAAGCGCGCCATCTTATACCGTACCGTGCCCACGAAATTTGCGCCAAGTTATATCATGCATAATCTTCTTTAGCAATGCATATCATTAACATATCATTAACATATTAATGTGGTACATGTGAAGATATATACGAGTACAAAATGATTACATATAAATTTGCTGCAAGACTTTTCTGAGAACGAGTTTTATAAAACAGAACGTTTTGGTGTTTGGTCCCACCACAGCACCGTGAGTAGTAGCGGGTGTAAGTAGTGTAAGTAGTACACGTCCCGCTTTGTAAGTAGCATATATAACATCCTAGCACTCTCAGTCCGTCAATACCTGACCTGCTCAGGAATATGGCTTTTTACGGATTTTTTTTTGTAGATTTTCCCTTCACACCGGTCTCGCTCGCGTATTTGTTTTCTCGCACTTGAACGAAAAGTTGACGGAATCAATTCTACAGTCTGGTAATCCTCGGATCTCATTCTCCAAAAATAAAACATGTTCATCCGTGAACTCATCGCTTGCAATATTCTGCTAGACGTTCTGAGTCAGATTAACGTCCTTGGTGACGTCAGCACGAGATTTATTTACGATGACGTCATGGGCCACTGAAAACCGAGCCAGGTCAATTTCCACTAGCATGCCGTCCATAGATACCAATGTGTCACCAGATCGCGCTATGACGTAATATTTATCCTCTAACGTCATTATTGGCCGGCCAACGATGACGTCATTACCACCGTGTCTGACGTGACAGTCCGTGTTGACGTCCGCTCCCTAGCACGTAGTAAATAAACATATTATTTCACGTCCATCTTTGTCGGTAATGGCGACAAAAGCTCCTATTTTAGTCTTTATTTCCTTTTCACCGACAATTCTGCAGATAAAATCCCTCAACTTCAGCTCAATTTTGCTCTTGACGTGACGTTTTTCAGTTGCACGTGAACGCAGCTCGTCGTCGCCATTACTCCTATACGAGGAGCTGACGTGGACGTAGACATCAAACGTCATCACGCCGTCAGGATTAAGTTTCGAGTTTAACATTTGCTCGGCTGTTTCCAGATCATCATCGACTACAATCTGCCACGTGTTTCTCTCAGTAATACTACTTCCGTAACTCACAATCCACGGTATCCTGCGATGTGGGTGAAAATAAATGAGAAAATAAGACATCAAGTGCATTATTTAGCTGTCGCTGAGTAGATTTAAAATAAATAGATATAAATTATTTGTTTGCTCATACCGTCTGAAGACTCTGGGAAGAATACGGAACTCTGATGGGTCAATGTCCGGCCACTCTAAATCCTTCCTCGCTCCCACACATCCCCGGCTTATAGGAGTGTCTGACGGCTGTGTGATCTCACAAGACGTACCGCGCACGTGCGGTGGTTCTGTACCATGTTCATGACGTACTGACCCCTGGTGACCTGTATGACCCGGAGATTGACCCTGTGACCTGCTGACCCGGCTCGGCACAGACCCGGCCTTACTCGCTGGTTCTGCTGGGAGAGGAGGCGGCAGATCTTCTCGCAGATTCACCAAACTCTCGGATGATGAGGTTTTTATACCCTTTATTTTGTTTTCAGACGCTTCATGAGACAATTCTCGAGATTGAACCGAATTCGTCTCTTGAGTTTGGTCTACATGCTTATCACATTTTTCTAATGGTCGTTCTTCCAGCGTTTGGTTTGAAACTATTCCTACTTCTTCTTTATTCGTGTCATTCCTCTCGTCCACAAACTCAAGATGACAATGTTCTGGTAGCATCGGTAAATTCTCAGTCTCCATGGCAACACAGTCGTCACTGTCTGGGTAAAGAAGAATCTTTGCTAAATAAGAGAAACTCTGATTTAGTGACAGGGAGCAAGAGGTCCGGTCATTTTTAATTATTCAGATATTAAGAGGAGAAATATTTACTTGGGCTCAACGAGCAATATCCCGATTCCTGCCGAGATCTGCGACATTCCTCATTTTCCACCAAGTTCTGAGTATCCTCAGCATCTACACCCTCGTCCTCGGCTGAGAAACAACAAGGGTTTAAATTGATTAACTTTAAGCTTTTAAACATCGTCTTCTTAGCTAACTTCGGTTAATGAATATTGAAATGACGATGATCCTCTGATACGCAGCCCGATCTAGTGTACTTACCATTCGTTTGGTTTCTCGTGTGCAGGGATGTCACGGTGTCATCTTGTTTTTTAAGGAATACCATGACGGTAGCCAGGATGACAATTATGATGAGCATGGCCACTATGACTATTAGTCCATACAACTGCGCCTCTGGTAGCAGATTCCCGAATACATCGACGTCATCATTGTGGCCGTCGCTATCAATCGAGGCAGCACTGGCAGAACGGAGCACGTTCTGCAATCCCGGCTTCAGTAATGATTGTATTCCTAAGAAAACATACGTTCATTGTATAAATCAACGTCTAAATAAACTAGACGGGCAATATAACGCGGTTCGATATAACGCGGAGATATAACATCGGATTCCTCAATATTTGGTTCTACTGATATCTACAGCGTGGGTCTAAGATCGTCCATAACAATTCATGTCCGCCTCTTTTTCGCGGCAGCTCGGAAAGCCCCCCCCCCCTTTTCGCGTAAATCAGCTCGGATAGCCCCCGAATTCGGATCGACCCCCATCTCTCAGATTCCCATCTCTAACTAACATCTATAGCCTACACACATGAATATAACGTGTGGTAAACATACCCGAACAGTAGCTGACACAGGCAGAAGTCAGGTCGTCATGGTGACAGACATCATCACATCTCCCACATGTCTCGTGCTCCTCCATAAAATATTCCCCATCCTGACAAATCAGCTTCTCTAAAAGCTTCATCCTCCTTCCAGGAATCACAAATATGTGCCGTGTATAAAATATGTGATGTGATTTACCTAGGACGACGTGTTAACTTCCTGTTTTCACGAGAGAATGTTAGTTGGTGCCCCGACTGGAAAACTCCCTGTATGATGATGTAAGCGTGCATGTCAATAACCACGGTATAACCACCGGATATCACGTGACTCCGATGAATTTGGTGGTTATATCAACTGTGGTGTAGATGACGTAATACATTCAAGAAATCGCGCGTCCCTTTTCAAGGAGTTTTTTTTAGGACGCATTTACAACTGATTAAACAAATGGCTTCTTTGTTTCCTTTGTCTCGTTCAATTCATAACTCTATACGGTAAACTCTATTAAGAACGCAGCCGGGAACGCTGGTCTACCATGTTCCCTGATATGGTTTTATATATAAACATTTGTTCTTAATGACTTGGGTCAAAGGTCACCCAGAGGCGTAAATAACAACTCTAAATGACGTGATTGGCAAAGACAAAGATATGGACAGTGTTCAATATAACAAAAGCGTTTATTGGTTAATCACAAGCTGGTTATGAATATTTATATACAGAACATATAAGAGATCAAATAATTTCTGTGACAAACTGATCTTAAACAATAATCGTCATAACAAAACGTATTATCTTTGATCATACTATGTGTATGAATTTAAATTATTAACGCAGAATTGTATTCATGCTCATTACCTAATATAAGCTAAAATTGGATCACTGTAAAACATAAAGTCCATGCGTGATAAAACGTTGTATGCCTAGTTGTAATATCTCACGGTTTGAATCAATCAAAAATAATTAATATAATACAAGATTAATAATACGAGTCAATAGACATTTTCGGACGGATATTAAGAAATAATGATAATATAATAAGTTTGAGTAAACATTATTTCAAGTGAAACATATATGATTCGATGGACACGTAATGCTGTTTGAGCGTAGAGCAAAACCGGCATGCCATGCATATAACTATATAATATTCCTCTTCTATACTATGACAAACTGCCACGATCTATTATCGCTAGGAATCTTCGGCTTCGTACATGTACCTCTTTTAACAAAGATATTATGGTTTTACATCTCTTTGGAAAAAAACTAACAAATCGATATCGTTTCTATAGAAATGATTATAACACATAAAAAAATAATCATAATATCGGCCACATCCCTGGTCAGTACTGTCCTGACGAGAAGTGTAAACACCTTTATATTTGTACCTCTATGCTGCTTGTCATTGACATATTACTCGTGATAATAAGTTGAATCTGAGTCGACTGAAACCCCAGAGTCATCGTCAAGATACGAACAACTTACATGAACCGTACGTCCATCCGATTTAAGTTTCTCGTTCAGAACTTTTTCGGCTTCATGTAAGCGAACATAATCATCGATCACAAATTTCCAGACAGTTTCCTTTGAAGCCTCTGAGATACTGTTTTTGTAGCTTTTAATCCAAGGAAGCCTGTCAATATAAAATATCAAACCTATTTAGTAAACGTCTTATCTATTTTGGATCGCGCATGGCAAATGATTCACGACAATTCTGATTAACGACAATTTATTGGCAAAAATGATAGACGGTGATAACACGTCTAACACATAACCCCCGCTGCATTTAATCTTTCGACATTGACCCTTATTAGAATACTTGTAATATGATATCTAAGAGCATTCGCTTATTATTATTATGATCGCTTTATTATCTCTCAAGAGAATATTTCATAGTACATTGTCATAGTATGAGATAAAAGGCGTGGGCGCAGGACTTAACCATACGAGGCACCCAGCCTTGGACACAAGATTTCATAGAGTAATTATTGTTGCTATGCAAAGCGGTCGGTGCCCGTGATATATTGTTTAGCAAGCAGTATTCGCTTAATAGTCGATCAATCAAAATGCATACCAAGTTGCAATAAGTCAGCTTTATATGATAGTCATAAAAAAGGGTTATTGTTACCGTTTCAGTACCTCCTGTACGGAGCACTCGTCTTGAACATCGGGCCAGTTCAGGGCTTCGATCATCTGTGGGATGGATGTTCGCAAGACCCTAGATGCGTCTGTTGTTCCTTCCGCAGGTCTGGAGTCACATTCAGAGCTACGAGAGTCAGTTTTCCAGCCGGCCTTTTTACTTTCCGCTGTTATCTTTGATGCGTCGACTTTTCTCCGCTTAGTTGGTCCTTCATCATTACATTCGCTCTCTGAAAAAGATTCCGCATCGGTTATAATATATTACAATATGATATTCTATTTTATTGTATATTATAATAAGAGAATAATTAATATAATATATTATCATATATTATTATTTATAAATTATATATTATAATATGATATTTTATTTTTGAGAGGGAGATTTGGTTGGACGAAATGATTGGTCGAATGGGTATTCGTCGTGCTGTAGTTCTATCTTATTTTTGAAACGACAAAATTAAAGGGGGTTTCCAAACGGGTCTTCAAATATATAAATACTCACCTTCTGACAAGGGCATATTTTCAGCCGCGCCAGTATTGGGTGCACATCCGCTACTCATCTTCCGCAGATTAACTTGTATTTCTAGCATCTGCAAATCATGCTTTTCCTTGAAATATTCGATGCGGAATATCTCAATAAGTAACAACTTTAACTGTCCGCTTTTATGAAGTTCCTCTAGTGCCAAAGCTGCTTTGTCAGTCTTGCAACAGACGGCGATATAGATGGAGCCACTGTAGATTCCTTTCACTTGGAGACCTTCAATCTTAAGTAGCCTTTGAATTGCTTCTTTTCGCTGATTGCCAACACCACTTTTACATTGTTTGGATATGTCTTCTTTTAAGCTGTGCAGTCTTTGTATCTGCAACATGTCGTCCGAACTGATTTCGCCATTCCTTCGGCGTTTAGGAGAGGGGGCATCGCTGAGCTTCAATTCGATTCCATAATTATCGAAATCTGTCGACATAAATACACACACGAAACTCAATTCATGTTACACAATCACTGTATATATATTAATGCAAATATTAATAAAAATGGATGTACACGACCATTACCATATTTAAAGATTATTAGTTATTGTATCATACCTGCTGGTTTCAGGTCAAAGAGTTTTTCCTCGAGAAAATTTGCGACATGACCTTGGGAAGTGTCCCTCAGAGCCTGCAGAAATAATGCGAAATCTCCACACAATTTCCTCCGTAACAAAGTCAGAATTTCCGTTACTTGACTTAGCTCGTTCTCCTGACACCGAATCTTGGTGATATCAGGCGGAGTTAGGATATTGTACTCTTTCATTCTCTCGATTAACAAATCCGGGTAAATCATATGCGAAAGTCTCTTGCTGTTGTCTAGTAGCAGCCTCATGTGCTCCGCTGACATAGGATCTCTGAGATGTTTGTTGACTGGTGTCTTGTAATTATTCACTAAAGAGTAGATTCGGTTTGCTTGAGTAAATGGGATGTCAATCGTTTTAATCAGAGCGTCCCACTGTTCTTGTGATAACACGATCAATGTTTCTAAACTGGTATACCCACTTTTAGTAAGCTTTTCGATCGATTCGTCATGAACATTATAGACTTGAAGCAAATCCATTTCGCATTTTTCCCACACTAAAGCGACCGGTTTAGGCATATCAAATCTTCCAAAGTCCTTTTTTGACGGTATGTGGTCATTGTCAGCAGATGTCGAGGTGTCCCCTTTCTTTCCATCATCAGTGGGTATGTTTCTCTGCGCATCGTGTCTCTCTGAAAAGAGGCAAAGTACAATTAAACATAAACTTAGGTTTAGGGTATTGTAGCATCGAAGTGACAGTTATGAATTAATGACTGCGTAGATAGAATTAATGTCACGTTTCTCAGACGCGCTCACGCACTGACAGACATCGTCTATGTTTTCCCCATTAAAAATTAGACGTCCACCTACTTCAACTTCGCGCGAAATGTCACTTTACGAGCACATGCTCGTAATCGAAGGTTTAGTGTTTATATACCACTCCGTTGGGTACCTTTTAAATGACGATTGCATGGCCGGCTTTATTTCCAGTTTTTTATTGTATTTTAAGATTTTCGGGCGAATTATTTTAGTTTACTATTTCGCGATCCATTAAATGGGTTTTGCAAGGGGTTGGTCGCAGGTAATACGGCTTATAAGTTTAGTGTATATGTCCTAAGCATACCTCTGATTAGATTAGCAAAATGCCCTTGGTTAGTTTCTTCTAAAACAGCCAGGAATGATGACAAATGTCCAGATTTCCCTTTCCTAAGATGGTTAATCACTCTCTCTGCCTTGTCATAGGGAGTCCTCTGGCTTTTAACGTCATCTACCTGTCCTTCAACGAGAACTTCCTTAGCTTCCAGCAGGTCCAGAAATTCAGTGTCCACGCGGAGTTTGGCACATATCTGAGGTTTAATTAGTGTCAAGTGTGCGGATATCTCAGCTGGAAGAATATCGTCCGAACTGGCGGTATCCATTTGTTATATTAAACTTATCCTATAAGCACCCGATGACACACAGTTGTGACTTCATTTCTACGGCACGGCCGATAGTAACTTTTGATGAATACGAGAAAATACAATTACACGTCGCATTAGTATTAGTTGGTAATCTTGATATAAGCGTTCATGTTATACACATGTCCTTTCTACTTTAAATGAACGTACCGCTGCCTGTCTCAATGGTTCACTTGACGTACTTTTCGATACCTTAAAAACTCGTGATAAGGAGAAACTGTTACAGCTAGCAGATCCTTAGTATGAATATTACCCGCAGTACTATTCGCTGATCGATATAACGCGGTTCAATACACGGGAATCAGAACACATATACAATGAACACGAATATCTAGCGTTAGAGCCGGGGTTTAGAGTAAGTGGGAAACACGATGATTTATGTATTAGATGTTGACAGTCGAGTGTTCCTTAAGTGACATGTGGTCATATATATATATAAGATATATGCCTCCTTCACGGAGTTAATTAGGGTGTTGTCACATTAAACGACGACTGTTACACACAAACGCAGGAAACTTACTCACACAAAAACACTCACTGTATCACGCATACAGATCAACACGATTAGTAACGCGTTACAGTACTGGTATAAAATTAATACTTTTATACGGTGGTGCAACAGGCGATATATCAACCATAAAATCTTCATTCTACACGAATTATCACACGCATAATATTACCTGATTATTAATGTATATTTATTGATAGTTTACCTGATTATTAATGTATATTTATTGACAGTTTACCTGTTTATTAATGTATATTTATTGATATTTTACCTGACTATTAATGTATATTTATTGATAGTTTACCAGATTATTAATGTATATTTATTGATAATTTACCTGGTTTTTAATGTATATTTACTGATAGTTTACCTGATAATTAATGTATATTTATTGATAGTTTACCTGATTATTAATGTATATTTATTGATATTTTACCTGATTATTAATGTATATCTATTGATTATTAATGTATATCTATTGATTATTAATGTATATTTTACCTGATTATTAATGTATATTTATTGATTATTAATGTATATTTATTGATACTTTACCTGATTATTAATGTATGTTTATTGATAATTTACCTGATTATTAATGTATATTTATTGATATTTTACCTGATTATTAATGTATATCTGTTGATTATTAATGTATATATTACCTGATTATTAATGTATATTTTACCTGATTATTAATGTATATTTATTGATTATTAATGTATATTTATTGATACTTTACC
>JAXGGS010248292.1:0-15152 GCA_035585475.1 Armandia brevis | reverse complement strand
AGCTCGCAGGACGCCCTCCCCCACCGAACCTACAACCAGGAGAAGAAAAAAGTCACCTCCAAAATATTCGCCATCGGCGCCACTTCAAGTAGGTTCATTTATGATTAAATTTTGTCTGATCATGTTGCTGTAATTATTTACCAGCTGAACGTCTTCCATAAGACGGGAGTCGACGCGTGACTGGATATTAGAGTAATTAATTCAATAAGATTAAAGGAATCTCACGTATTTTGTAGATTTATCGATGATCAAGCTATCGCTATTGATCATATTTGTATTATTTTTACAAGTATAAGAATACAGTGTTACATGTTATTTGGTGGTACACACCTCTAGAATCACATATTAAAGGACAAATAATAATGACCGTCTGAAACTGAAATTTTACCATCGCAATGAATATTTTTATAATTGGCACACACCGCAATTGTTGACGTTTTAAAGACAATACAACTGCTGTGTCTTTATATTTAATCATCGTATGATTACATTGCCAAAGGTCATGCTCATATTATTTGGAATCGTCTGCGTCCTAAAAGCAGGATGCTGCTGAAAAACGGGTCAATTTAGATATTTAACTCATTATTTTTTTATATTGCATATTGTCCTAAGTCAGGCTTTGATTAATATATATTTCATAGGGACATTTATTTAGATTTCAATCAAACTAAGCTTGTGATATAGAGCTAATGTCATAATTCCTTTATATATATAATGTGAGGTTGACAACTTGTTCCTGGGCTTTTCAATCAAATCAACTTGTCAGTACTGGGTTGGCTCCTATTCATTTACAAACCGAGTGAGTCTGGAGACAGTTCGTATTTACCTTTATTCACTCGTATTGCTAATTAATGTAGACAGTGTTTGTACGTGCATATTCAACTTGATATACAAATGGCATATGGACAATAGTCTCAGTCGTTTGTGTGCGTTTACGCGCGAGCCCCTAACATTATTTGAGTTGTCAACCTTGCAATTTAACCTTATTCGCACGCGCGGTCACATGTGCTCTTTTGTATGTTATTGCTTAAAAACGTGTAATGGATGCAACAGTATACTTTTAATTACGGGCTGCTTGAATATATTTCAATGCATCTGTCCATAATGTAGAAAAAAAATGAACAATATAACAAAGATATTGATTGGCAAATTAATACATTATCTAACCTATCATGATGACTCCCGCATACCCTTTTCATTCGTATTCAAGAACAGAATCTGTCACACCCGCGTTCATGAAGAGATTAAGACGTACCCTCTTAATCAGTGCTAAAAGTGTCCGTTTAGCCGATCATTACAGAAAGAGTTGAACCAATCTTAATCAAAAAAGAAAAAAAATATTATTCTACAACGCGGGCAGCAGGACAAATTTTATTTTGATGGATTTATTTCTGACCGAGATCCATGCAACAATGTTTTTAACTTTATTTATTATTTGACCCAGAGGTTACAGCATATTGATCTGAATTTGTCACCAGGATGAATAGATAAGCAAAATTAGGGGGTGCTGGAAGTGCCTTATGTTTTTTGGGCTATTTTGGGACATTTATTTCGGGACATAAAATTTGTAGTGCGAGGGTGGGGTGTGTATTGGTTCAGGATGTTAGGATGTTATGTCGCTTAAGTTGGGTCGGCTAATATACTGTGCCTGGATAGTATGTACCATTGAGGGAGAAATAAACAAATATTTGAAAACATTGTCATTTCTAAGTGACTAAGTGCACTGAGTGTATGTAGTATAATCTCACGAGTATCCTTTTTTACCTCTACTTCTTTTCGTAAGAAGTATACGCTATACTAGTTCTGTCCAACTGTATAACCACGCATGACATCACAACTGGATCTTCATTAAACCTCAACTTTGATCCCCCAGTTCCGAGCGAAATTTAGATGTATATAAACATAATAATATGTACAGTCATGTAGATTAAACGCTTATTTAAAAATCAACATATGCGCACGATCGTTGTTATTTGTAGCACACACCGACTAGGCCAGAAACCACTGAACTATATTGTCTGATGAGATCAATCCGCCGTATGCGTACACATAGGTGGTTATATGATTCTGCACTTTAGTCGGTCGGCAACACAGACAGAACTCATTCGACGTAAATATTCATTATTTAGCCAATATTTCGTTTATTACCCTCTCGATCGAGTGTCATACTTAAAAGTTAAAACAATGCTGCACCTGTATAGGACAGCAGTACGGTTCCAGGGCTACTTTAAAATGAGTAACGGAGCTAATATCGGAGAGGGAATTTAACGCTGTTGACGCCATATTCAAAATCTAACCTCAAAGTATATTATATAATACATGTATATGTGCGTGTTCATTCACGTCCAGTATATCTATAATATTATAATATATATAGATCATACAAATCTAACTTATCTTAGATATTCATCACTAATTATTGAATTCATTATCATTCACAAACTATACATATGTTACTATGTTTACAATGTTCTTACAACCGAGACTTGTTGTAAACTTATCAGAATTAAAACAATTTTGTTTAGCTTGATTAAGAATTTAAGATTTGTTAGTCGTTCAATAAGTCCGAAAACGAGGGGAACATGTATGTCGTTTACGGCTTTTAGGTAATTGCAATGGGGATATCATCGGCAAATAAACATTATCGATTTGTGGACCACAACACAACTTGTCGCGCGTCCTACTGGGCCTAGCTTATAGTCACAATCGATTTATCGCCTACAAAGTGCACCAAGGTGATTCTATCTCTCCGTTCATGTCTATAATCAAACTCAATAGTAGTCCTACAATCAGTAGGAACAATATGTTCGCTGGTAGCTTGACGTTGGTGCACACATTCATAATTATTCGTGTCTGTAATGAATAATAATTATTTGTTTTCCTTACCCAGTTGGTTTCTACTCAAAGTTGACATGTCAGAGGCAGTGATTAAAGAAGTAAAGGGACCACCTCGGGTTGTTTATTCAGCCCCTCACAGAAGGAATCCAATTGCAGATCTGGTAACTTGTTACATTGTTTACTGTTAATAATGGCATATCTAAGTTTGCTCTTTTAAATATGATGTTATGGTCGCCCATCACAATCTTCATATCTAATAATAAATATGTTGTTTTAGTCAACCCTATTATACTCCATACAAAAGCATGGATCATTGCAATCTTGCTCACATGATGTGCTACTTCTAACTATTCTAGGATGTCGAAATGGGGGACATGTCCCTGCTTAACTTGGTGGATATAGTGAGAGCAAAAGGAGAAGATGGTAAATATGGTTTTTATTTCATAAAAATTGAATTCATTTTCACTTAGCAATAATCAGAATTAGGAAATATCCTTTAGAATATTACTCAGAACTGTTATGTATTTTACATCTGATTCAGACGATGCAGGGAGTACGGCTAGTGATGACAGTGCATTGGACGATGTTTCTATGGAAGATGAAGATGAAGTGGAATCGGAAGAACCGGATGTAGAAAACGATTTGCTGGAAGCGGAGCCCATTGGCTACCCGGTCGATATAGTTATCGACCAGAGCAGAGATTTGAGGGAGTTTAAGTGCGGCAGATGCAAACACCTAATGAAAGATCCCCATCAGAACGAGTGTGGCCACAGGTGAGTAGCCTTCCAGGCATACAACATTTAACAAATAAAATGGGCAGGAACAATTAACAAAACATAGAAATACCATAGGAAATATGAACATAATTCAGTAGTTCTCGTCTTTAAATCTCTTATTCAGGACTTTAATGAATTAGAATATTAGTTTAATGAGTGTAAACATTGGAATTATATTACTTTCCTGTCAGTTTGGATCAACATTAGCGATGCAGGAACTGTTGCATATTGTGTAAAAACTGTATTGGATATGATGTTAGATTCAAACGCGCATTAACATCATAATTTGTTCAGGTTCTGTAAGGATTGCATTGACGATGGTGACGGGTCCCATTGCCCTGGCTGCCTAGAGGATGATGATGAAGATGAGGTTTGCACCCTGAAACAAGACACCTGCTCTTCGGACAGGGCCATTGGTCGAATCATGGGCAAACTTGGTGTGAGATGCCGTATACCACGGTGTAAATTCACCGGGCTGATGAAGGACTATTCGACACATCTGAGGAACTGCCCGAAGCCTCCTCCCTTCCTCAACTCGTCAGACGAGGAGGGAGCGGCCGCCTCTCTCCACCAGCCCTGCACCAGCCACCGTCAGGAGTCCTCATCTGACGAGGAGGGACCTCGGTTTCCGATCCCCGGCACCAAGCCAGGGTGTCTTACCTGGAAAATCGATCAGGTATATAAACTAATACTATTACTACCAACTGTTATTCCTGTTACATTGAACCGCCACCTCCATTCAGCGTAGTCGAAAAATGGCACTTGCAAAATAGCCATTGTATTGATTAGAGTCACACATTTAGAATGTTTCATGAGGCACAGGGGTGTCAAATTGCTAAGGGGAAGTTTTCCAGATTTGGGTGTGCGGTTTCCTCCTCACCGCCATTTATACAGGATACGACTGTAATGTATTTATAGATTGTTGAAATAATGCATCTGGTATAAGCAATATTTTGGAGAACAAATACGTACCCGATCATGTATATGCATTGGTTTTAAATTTACTTGTGATTAGAATATGTTATAATAACAAAATTATTATTTACGCTTAGGTGGGATGGAAGCTCGTTCAGGCCCAGCAGGGGATGGCAAGGTACATCGAGTCGATGCCCTTCTACACGGGAGGCGAGAGACGCTACAAGCTGTACGCTCGTCTCTACCTTAACGGGGATGGGATGGCGAAGGGAACTTACACCAGCTTCTTTGTCGGGGTGATGAGAGGCCCAGACGACGATTTCCTGACCTGGCCACCACAGTTTGAGGTGTCGTTGAGCCTCATGAACCTGGATGACGAGAAGAGGAGTGTGACGATGAGGTTCAGCCCGGACCCCACCAGCTCCTCCTTCCAGAAACCAAGCGGTGAGAAGAACCTGCCGACTGGAGTGCCCCAATTCTGTCAGCTGAAGAAGATCACCAATGCTGGCTACGGCTTCGTGCATCGCAACACCATGTTTGTCAAAGTGGAAGTAGAATAACCACAACGAGGCTATACAGAGAATCAACTATCGCTTTAAAATGCTTATTCAAATGCAATATACCGTAGCTTAAAATAGTACATATATACATAAACACACATTTTTAGATTTAAAAACTTAACCATTTAGGCATATCTGTGAATCTGTGCTATTGTTTACGATTCCAAATCCATTGATGTTGATTGTGAGAATTCGTATCACAGTTCACATGACATTCGTTTCTAATCTGCATAGTGTTTTAAGTAATGTTGTATTAGTTCAAACAATAAATCTCCTAAAGGCTCATGTAACAATCATGACACGTTTGATTAATATCCATATATACTCGATAAACCTTTCATGATCTAAAACAATATTTCATGACAATTTGATAATTTCCAAGTAACAAATATAGAGTCTCCATCCCTGAATTTTTGTTATTTTTACAAAACATTATAGATTTATAATACAGGGGTCGCCTGTTCAAAAGACGACCCGGGTGATTGCATATAATACTATGTAAAACACGATTAATCTACATGTACATCTAGAAATAGTGTATATATCTGGTAATTGATACCTTTGGAAATTGCCATCGAGGCGCTAAACCGTAACCTAGTCACACATAATTCCCAATGGGATACAGTCTATCTTATATAGCAAACATACATCTGTTTGTTCAAAACCATGTTTAAATGTGTCATTAATAGCCATATAAAGATTTTTGAAAATGTCAAAAGTATTGCCAAATTAAATTGAATGTACTACTAATACAATTCGAATTCCCGCCACGGAAATGCTCTTACAGGAAATTGGAGTTTTTTTACAGTTAGAGTGAGGTCACGTGATGGGATCATAGCAATGGTAGATGCTATTGAAACTTTCTGTATCCACGAGCAGATGTAGGCCAATTAGTCTCACCGCATCCACACACTCCAGGTACGTACGTGTTCATTAATCTGTAATATTTCGAATATATACAGAACTATGTATAGGGAAGGACTTTTCATATAAAATCAAGCAAGGGAATTTAAAAATGTACTTTCAGTATCGCTAAACGTAGGCTATAAGGTATTCATAAGCAGACCGTTATCATGATAGACGTATAGGCCTACCTGACATCATTTATAACTCATACGAGCTACTGGGCTGATGATAGATTTATAGTTGGCTAAGTTTGAAGATGTAGAGCTGGATATTTGATCTAATGTGAATGATACCGTAATATATCTACAAGTGAGTTACTGGTAGCAACATTGTTTATAAACAATATGTGGATGGCCGGGGGATATATCGTCTAATTTAACGCTTGGTTTGAGGTGGCGTCACTCCCATGTTTATAGGAGTGGGTGAGGAGTAGGTATAGGATGCATTGCCATCTTTTTCTCGTTACGACGGCTCTGCTTGACCGCCAATTTTGTCAATCAGCTCGTTTTGACCCCGATTTTCATTCGAATGTCTATCACTTTGACCAACAATTTCGCCCTGAATCAGCTCAGATTGGAGGGTAGCACAGCTCTACCAAATAAAAGGGTCATACACGTTCAAGAGCCCGAACTAGAACTATCTAATATCACGTGTGCATAACACTGTCAAGGTCGTGGTTAAACCAGCACTATAACATCACCTTGTACCTATATATAGGCTGGGGATTTTCATCGATTATCAACCGTGCTAGGACAAATTTCGGAATTTATGACCCTGGCTAAGGCAAATCAGTCCCAAAACGCATACCCTGGCTAGGGAAAAACATACCCTATCCTGCGGAGCAAGAGCTTCAGCATAACATGGCAGCCCCCTCCGGGCATGCACCTATAAGTCACATGTGTTTACGTGTAGATTTTGTGTTTAGAGCCCGCTCCCAGCGAGCTGACAGCGCCCTAGAGCAATGCCCCGGGGCCTACTCCTATGTTACGGCAGACGCACCTGCTCCGCAGAATAGAGTATGTTTTGACGATTTTGCCCTAGCCAGAGTAGGTTTATTTGAGCAATTTGCCGTAATTAGGGTCTATATTTTAATGTGTTTTGCCCGGACTGGGTCTGTTTGATCGTTTGAATCCGAGCTTTCTTCCTGGGAGCATCTAAAAGCTGGGCGTTTCAAGCACCATCCAAATTAAAAGTGATTATATTACGTCCAAGTCTATTCATAATAACCATCAAGGTCAAGCTGCCGCTATCATCGAGGCATGCTGCGCCGCACCCCCCCTAGACATGCCCGAAGACAATATGGGATATGGAATATGGTTGCATGAAAGAATGTGTACTGACATAACATTGTAGGGGCTGTATTGTCGATAGTGTTTGTTGCACTTGTCTGCATCTCGATTACGCGATGTCTATCTATGCAACAATTAGATACGATCAGTTTGCACGTGATCGATAGTGCAACATCTTTTGAACAAAGTTTAGATTCAACTTTCATGATAACACAGACGCTGTCGGGTTTGAGGGCGAATCAAGGAATCAAGAGACTGTCGATTGACACACAGACCAGGGCACACAGACAAGTGGGTATCATAATTGCGGGCGAAGGGGTACTGTCCATCTTTTAGGGTGGAGATTTGGGGCCCGCTGATTCAATTTGGGGTGGATCCCCGGGGGGGTACTGCCCTTAATTTAGGGTGGGGATGTGCGGCGGGTCGATCCGAATTCGGGGGCTTTCCGAGCTGATTCATGTGAACAAAGGGGGGCTTTCCGAGCTGATTCATGAGAAAAGGGGGGGGGGGGCTTTCCGAGCTGATTCATGAGAAAAAGAGGGTTTTTTCGAGCTGATTCATGAAAAAAAATGGGGGCTTTCCGAGCTGATTAATGGCAAAAAAATGGGGGCTTTCCGAGCTGATAAATGGCAAAATGGGGGGGGGGGGGTTGAATTTACTGTAATGTTTTGTTTAATCTGAGCTAAATTATATTTGAGGCTTGGTATTGTATAAGTTTGAATAAGAGGTGAGCCTGAACCAATTATTTCATGATGAAAATCTCCTCATGTGTCCTGATGTACGTCTTTCCCTCTCGATATGCCCTGTTAAACTGAGCCGCCGATTATACATTGCCTAATATTCATATGTACATAGGCATTAAAGGTTCAAATAATCACACATCAGGGCAGAAGGGGGCGGAGGTGTTTATGTAATTTCGGGGGTGAAAACCCAGGGTAAACCCACACATAAACAATATGTGGATGGCCGGGGGATATATCGTCTAATTTAACGCTTGGTTTGAGGTGGCGTCACTCCCATGTTTATAGGAGTGGGTGAGGAGTAGGTATAGGATGCATTGCCATCTTTTTCTCGTTACGACGGCTCTGCTTGACCGCCAATTTTGTCAATCAGCTCGTTTTGACCCCGATTTTCATTCGAATGTCTATCACTTTGACCAACAATTTCGCCCTGAATCAGCTCAGATTGGAGGGTAGCACAGCTCTACCAAATAAAAGGGTCATACACGTTCAAGAGCCCGAACTAGAACTATCTAATATCACGTGTGCATAACACTGTCAAGGTCGTGGTTAAACCAGCACTATAACATCACCTTGTACCTATATATAGGCTGGGGATTTTCATCGATTATCAACCGTGCTAGGACAAATTTCGGAATTTATGACCCTGGCTAAGGCAAATCAGTCCCAAAACGCATACCCTGGCTAGGGAAAAACATACCCTATCCTGCGGAGCAAGAGCTTCAGCATAACATGGCAGCCCCCTCCGGGCATGCACCTATAAGTCACATGTGTTTACGTGTAGATTTTGTGTTTAGAGCCCGCTCCCAGCGAGCTGACAGCGCCCTAGAGCAATGCCCCGGGGCCTACTCCTATGTTACGGCAGACGCACCTGCTCCGCAGAATAGAGTATGTTTTGACGATTTTGCCCTAGCCAGAGTAGGTTTATTTGAGCAATTTGCCGTAATTAGGGTCTATATTTTAATGTGTTTTGCCCGGACTGGGTCTGTTTGATCGTTTGAATCCGAGCTTTCTTCCTGGGAGCATCTAAAAGCTGGGCGTTTCAAGCACCATCCAAATTAAAAGTGATTATATTACGTCCAAGTCTATTCATAATAACCATCAAGGTCAAGCTGCCGCTATCATCGAGGCATGCTGCGCCGCACCCCCCCTAGACATGCCCGAAGACAATATGGGATATGGAATATGGTTGCATGAAAGAATGTGTACTGACATAACATTGTAGGGGCTGTATTGTCGATAGTGTTTGTTGCACTTGTCTGCATCTCGATTACGCGATGTCTATCTATGCAACAATTAGATACGATCAGTTTGCACGTGATCGATAGTGCAACATCTTTTGAACAAAGTTTAGATTCAACTTTCATGATAACACAGACGCTGTCGGGTTTGAGGGCGAATCAAGGAATCAAGAGACTGTCGATTGACACACAGACCAGGGCACACAGACAAGTGGGTATCATAATTGCGGGCGAAGGGGTACTGTCCATCTTTTAGGGTGGAGATTTGGGGCCCGCTGATTCAATTTGGGGTGGATCCCCGGGGGGGTACTGCCCTTAATTTAGGGTGGGGATGTGCGGCGGGTCGATCCGAATTCGGGGGCTTTCCGAGCTGATTCATGTGAACAAAGGGGGGCTTTCCGAGCTGATTCATGAGAAAAGGGGGGGGGGGGCTTTCCGAGCTGATTCATGAGAAAAAGAGGGTTTTTTCGAGCTGATTCATGAAAAAAAATGGGGGCTTTCCGAGCTGATTAATGGCAAAAAAATGGGGGCTTTCCGAGCTGATAAATGGCAAAATGGGGGGGGGGGGGTTGAATTTACTGTAATGTTTTGTTTAATCTGAGCTAAATTATATTTGAGGCTTGGTATTGTATAAGTTTGAATAAGAGGTGAGCCTGAACCAATTATTTCATGATGAAAATCTCCTCATGTGTCCTGATGTACGTCTTTCCCTCTCGATATGCCCTGTTAAACTGAGCCGCCGATTATACATTGCCTAATATTCATATGTACATAGGCATTAAAGGTTCAAATAATCACACATCAGGGCAGAAGCGGGCGGAGGTGTTTATGTAATTTCGGGGGTGAAAACCCAGGGTAAACCCACACATTTGTGCTGATTTTATGCACACAAATGTTTTATGTTTCAAAGCGCTGCTGCTCGTGTCCGTTGCACTGTATCCCCTCGATACAGTGTGAGCAGGGCAGCGCGATAGGGCTGTTGTACTTTGCCCGGGCATTACGAGCGGGCCTCCGTCTCCGCGCCGGTAAAGTGATAATGTGCTACTCGGAATGAGAAATGCCTCTCGTGTTTCGTTTTCTTCCGAGATTCACTTATTTGCCGACCATTATTTACAAAGTTGACCCTTCGACCAAACAACACATAGTAGGAGCTGACGCTAATCATACATTTAGAAAACCGCATACGATCATGCGTGTCTGTATTCTTCATCCGAACTCGGCAGAAAAGCTGAGTGCGGATTATGAAGAGACAGGCCCAAGGTCGAAGTTAAAATCTGTTTGGACATAAATGTTTTATTCACTGGTAAAATCAATACAATGTTTTGTGTTGCAGTGACGCTCCGGCAGAAGCGGATAAGGACCATGTCTAGATGGAACGAGTTGATCAAGAAATCAAAGGACCTCCCAATCTGTTGAGGAAAGGTCAGACCAAGATAAGGATGTAAGTATTGGCATTATTATAAAGACGCATTGGATCTCTTATAGCAACTGAGCTAGTCACATTTACAATGTTCTACTTATAGGCTGCATAAAATTATCAAATAGTTACTTAGGCCCGCCCTAATGGCCGTGGGATCCCCGCACTTTTTATTTGGATTTCCAAAAAACTTATCCTGCGGCGCCCTCTTTCTCTGAATTAAAAAAAACAAACTTGCCACTCCCTCCTCCTCTCTTGCCCCACTCCCTATTTCGGGTCAAAAGCGCCAGAAAATAGTACAAAAAGGCCCCCGCACCCTACTTACACCCTATCATAGAAAAACGAGTCATTCTGCTGGGAGATAGCATCCGAAAAATGTTCGTTTTCTGCCAAAAGAACAGTACTGACCATATTTCAACCGAATTCTTTGGAGGCCCCCGAATAAAAGTGTATGCCGGTCAGACTTCATCTAGATGGTTATGAAAGGATTATTAGGACAGGGGATTTATATGTAGGCTATATACATGAACATGAGCTGTTGAAAAGTGATGCTCCCACAGCCCGTATTCTTTTATGCTTAAGTTTACCAAATAGGGAATATCGACACGCCACACTCTCGCCACCGTCTCATTTGCATTAAAAGTTACCACCACCCCTGCGCCTAGCTAAGAAATACTAACAGATCGCCCGGGCAGATACCTACACTCTTGCCCCCGGAAACCAATGAAAACGAATTATTTTCATGCAGGCTAATCGGCAATTGATAAAATATTAGAGCACACACATATGTCCCAGGGGATGTTTACACACGGACTCTGTAATATAGAGTTAATAGAGTTCGCTTTATTGATTTGCCATCAATTCGAGGAATATGCAACTACAACAGAGGTTTTGTCTATGCTACTAACACGGTTAGTGGCGACCGGCATTACTACTAGCAGGAAGTGTTTTTTTATAAACTGCTCAGAAATAATGGCTCAATCTTAATCAAAAAGAAAAATCTTATTCTAAGGTGCGGGCAGCAGGACAAATTTCATTTTGATAGATATATATCCGACCGAAGTCCATGTGCCTTTTTTATATTTTTTATCGTGTTATTGTTTATTCATTGTTTGACACGGAGGTTGTAGCATGTTGATCTTAATCTGTCACCAAGATGAATAGGTAAGCACAATTAGAGGGTGCTGCAAGTACCGATTTATTTTTTTATATCATTTCGAACAATTCAATGGTGGCATATTAGCAGTGCGAGGTTGGGGTGTGTTTAGGATAATATGTCGCTTAAGTTGGAGCTGCTAATTTCCTGTATCTGGATAGCACCTACTATTTAGGTTGAAATAAATAAGTATTCGAAGAATTTTTCTCTTCTAAGTGATTGAGTATGCTAAGTGTCGGTAGTATGTTCCGTTGGGAATCTTTCTGCACCTATACTACTTTAGGAGAAGTAAACGCTAAAATATCGTCCTGTCTATAATAAATACGCTGTATAACCACGAAGTGACATCATGACCGGATCCGGATGCGACTCATCTAACATATGCTTACACATCCGTGGTTGTATGACATAACAATATTTGACTCAGCCAGGACCAACCAGGTAAATATTCACGATTTACGCAAATTTAATGCTTGTAATAATCTCTGTCGAGTGTCGGATTAATGGTTACAACAATGCTGCACCCATAGAACACAACAGAATGGCACCAAGCTCACTTTAATATGAGTAATTGAGCTAATTTATGTGAGGGAATAAACCGCTGTGAGCGGCAGAAGTTACTTCCTTGTTTTGTACATGTACAAACATGAAGTCCAAAAACGAGTGGATATTTTAAATGTAAAGGGCACGCGGAAGGTTGCAATAGGAATAGCCTCATTGAATACTGCTTTAAATTATATATTGTCCGAGTCCCTCACCCCTGTGCAACCTGTAGCAGTTACTACGGAGACTATCCTATTGCTATGATAAATATATCTCCTTTGCTCCAGTACTATGGCTGTCTTCTACACGTTAGATTAAAAAGTCTGTGTGCCAATATTTGTGATACATAACATGTACAGTGATTTGAAACGGGGTATATAGTGGTTGGACAACTAGAATCCATAATGCATACATACTTAAAAGTGTTCAAGGTACACATGCTAAAAATGCATCCGCTTATTCATGTTCAGACAAGTACATAAAAGGCGCGCGCATCTATAATGGTTATATGAAAATAACACATTCAGGCTCAACGATCTGTCAATTAAGCGAGACCTCGAATAAGCCGTAGCCCAATTCCCAATTTTATCGTATTCAGTCATCGTGCATGTTATTCGTTTTTTGCAATTCGGTAAATATTTCAGCGGCTATGTAATATTTATTGTCGACGCACTGTAACCGTTTTTGGAACTAATATCGATTTTAATAATTAACTTGTTTTAACAAACAAACTCTTTATTTTCAAACACATACTGTATACACCTGACTTTTAACATATATTTGTTAGTCAATAAATTAAATCAATGTATTGATACGTACAGGTTTTACAGGTTACGGCAGGATCATGCTTATGCGGGCGGTCCTGATAAACTATTTAATATTCGTATATAGCCTTAATTATGCTTGTAATATCAGATATGTCTAAAGACAATTCACGATACGATTTCCCTTTTGGTCACGTTGTGTATCAAATGTGTGCACGGAGTTGTGTTAAAGTCTTACTTTGATAAAATACTATTAGTAAAATAGAAATGGTCCACAGATTCATAATTATTCGTGGCTGAAATTGATACGATTTATTTCATTCTTCATGTTCAGTTTGTTCGACTCAAACACAAGAAGGCAGAGGCATTGATTGAAGAAGTAAAGGGGCCCCTCTGGATTATTCAGTCAGAACCTCAGATGGAGAATATAATTCCAGATCTGGTAACTTGTTAAGCTGTTAATTGGTAACCATGACATCGATATGTATGCTCTTGAAAATGTTATGCCACAGTCGCATAGAGCAGTATCAAATACACACATATATACATATATATGTTAGCGACCTTATCTTTATTCATTGTTTCCTGAACCCTCCTGCATTTCCTTTTTAATTGGACTTGAAAAAAAAATCCGACTCTGCTTGCCAAAATTCTAAAAAAAAATATGTTAAAGACAAAATATGGCTCGATCTTAGATTAGGATCGAATATCCATTTTGAGCTGGTTCTTAAGTGCTAACTAGCTAACACGTTTGTACCTTTATACATGTGTAAAACCTAAATTTGAGCGAAACCACATGTAAACCCCCAAGAATTTGCCATACAAATTCGAAAAAACAAGCCTTCCGCACCCCGATCATTATGTTTGACACAATTATACTGTCTGTAACTATAGAAGTGTGATTGAAATGATACTTCAAATAATTTTAGGATTCTGTCCTGGAGGATATTTCTCAGCTAAACATGGTGGATATAGGTAGGGGAAAAGGGGAAAAGGGTGAAAATGTGTTATTTATTCTAAAATAATTGAATAAAGTTTCACCGGTAGTTTTAATAAGCAACGATCCTAATTAGGATAAGTCCCTGAAAATGTTAGCTTAATGTATTAGAAAATACAATATCATTATGCAGATGACACAGGCAGCACTGCCAGTGAGGACAGTGCATGGGATGATGTTTCTGTCGAAGATTCTGATTTTGAAGAACCGGAGTTAGAAAACGCCTCGTTGGAAGCGGAGCCCATTGGCTACCCGGTCGATATAGTAATCGACCAGAGCAGAGATTTGAGGGAGTTTAAGTGCGGCAGATGCAAACACCTAATAAAAGATCCCCATCAGAATGAGTGTGGCCACAGGTGAGCTGCCTTCTAGGCATACGACATTTAACGAATAAAACGGGCAGGAACATGCAACATAAAATAACAATAACATAGGATATATGGACATAATACAGTAGTTCTCGTCTTTAAATCTCGTCTTCAGGACTTGCATGAATCAGGATATTTGATATACTTTAATAAGGGAGAATATTGGAATTATATTACTTTCCTGTCTATTTGGATCAACCCTGGCGATACAAGGATTGCTGTATATTCTGTAAAGACTGTATTGGATATGATGTTAGATTCAAACGCGCATTAATATCATAATTTGTTCAGGTTCTGTAAGGATTGCATTGACGATGGTGACGGGTCCCATTGCCCTGGCTGCCTAGAGGACGATGATGAAGATGAGGTATGCACCCTGAAACAAGACACCTGCTCTTCGGATAGGGCCATCGAACGAATCATGGGCAAACTTGATGTGAGATGCCGTATACCACGGTGTAAATTCACCGGGCTGATGAAGGACTATCCGAAACATCTGAGGAACTGCCCGGAGCTCCGCACCAGCCACCGCCAGAGGCTGAGAGTCACTTGGGGCATTCCGATGATTATAGAATGATGAATGATGATGAATAATTATTGATGATGAAAATTAATTAGAGGAAGATTTAATATGTTGTAGCA
>JAXGGS010248070.1:3892-15159 GCA_035585475.1 Armandia brevis | reverse complement strand
AGTGTTCCTGAACTTCAGACCAAGTAAGTCAACCTGGCTCAGTCAATTTGATACAGAATTATTAACCAAGGGGACCATCCCCTGACCATGCATCCACCCATAATGGTGAAAATTGTATTAACATCAATCTTCAGATTGTCCGAGATGGGGCAGCATGTAGGAGTCAGGATATTGGACGTTTTGTTCTTACGAGAAAAGGGATACAAGAGAGAAACCAAACTACTAAATATGCTGATCTTCATTAAATCCAATTTATGGAAGGTATGATTTTTCTAATCTCGCGGCAGTGTTGGGCTTGATTGAATTCTCAAACATACGTAAGTTATTTATTGTTTACTTTTGCAGAACCTATTTGGAAAAGAAGCAGACAAACTAGAACATGCCAATGACGATGAAAGAACCTGTATCCTTTCCTAGAGTTACTTGATCCCTATACATGTATTAAAATACGTTACTTGTACCAGGTAGATTTATTTTATAGATTAGCCCCTTCATATATCATTGCTTATAAATCTCTCAAAGACGTCCTTAACTAGCCGAAGATTATATCATAGAAAAGGAACCGATTGTTAACAAATTCATTTCTGTGCCGAAAGATAAAGGTAAGGTCACTTTAAATGAGTTAATATGTGCGAGACCACATTCTTCACTTTATACCTATTGATTATGATATGTTGTAGGAAGCCTGAATTGTGCGTCATTCGTTGCTGGAATGCTGGAAGCAGTTCTTAATGGTTGTAACTTTGTAAGTACATATAACTCTTTAACGTTTAAATATTCAATTGCAGCTATATTGTAATATATAATAGAGGTGTGGTTTAATTAGACTTATGATATGGTCTTTTATATTTATTGCAGCCCGCTAAGGTGACCGCTCATTGGCATAAAGGGACGACATTCATGATAAAGTTTGATGAATCGGTGATTGCCAGAGACAAATTAGTGGACGGCAGATAGGTCATCTGCAGTGAATTCAGTTGAAATGTGATGTAAATGTTGAGTGTATGAATGTAAAGGCGCGTAAGGGTTTACAGATATAGCTCTTTATCACCTACTAGGAATCTTGAAGTTGCATTCCAATTTATCACTAATAGATCTAATATTCTTCAATTTTAATATGCAATTTCACTAAAAGCAGGCTTCACTTACATGTATATAAGATAATGTATATCCGAGCAAAACAATAAAAAGAAAAATAATGTACGACGTGACTTCAAATTTCTCAATATTGTAGTTTAATTTATTGCTTTTATGAGCTCAAATTTAAGCTACACGAATATTAATTTACATTATACAAACCCACAGGCATAAATACATAAGAAGGTAATAAAATGATTTCTAACTACCACGAAGCTTCAAATAAATTATTTAGGGCGCTAAAACACGACTTTCAGTATAAACAAAGTTGACATATTGGGTATACAATGTACATGTACATACAACGAACATTTTTATATCTAAAGATTCAGCGTTCATTCAGTTTGCATTTCTTCAATATTCTCAGGCTCCTGAAATAAAATATCAAATTGATTTGAATCAAGCTGTGCACATTAGTGAAAAGACAAGTCAATGCAATATTCAATATTTGACGAAAGGTTACATTTTTATATAAACTTACTTGAACCTCCTGGATGGTCATCTCCGCCTGCTCAACTTCTCCATCATCGGTAACAATATGGCCGACAATCTCCACTTGCTCTTGTGAGACCTCGTGTTGTTCCAATCCTTCTCCTCCAACAATCTCTAACACCCCCTCACTAATTGCCTCTTCCACACCCTCCATACCCGAGCCTTCGATGGTTTGCTCCAAAGCTTCGTCGGTCGTGACGTACTGTATGACGTACTGCTGAGCACCTAATGGCGAAAGTTTCATTTGATTTCAATGGCTACTCAAAGTAAACAGTCAGTGCGTTCAACAATTCCAATCCAATGTCTATATCCCAGGGCTATTTTGGTAAACCCTCCTGTAGAGCATCAGCATTGACAAAGTTACAGAGAGGGGAAACACTGGCCTCAACCAAGCCGATTTATAAAACCCAATACATTATGTGAAACTATATATTTACATGACAGTCTGTATTTTTTAAAACACGGACACTTTTACATACCTTCCTGGTCCGCGTTTGACGAGACTACGACCTCCTCACCATGCTGTTGGACAATGATGGTTTCTGGATTAACGCTCATTAATCCCGTCTGATCATCATCTGGATGTATCGTTATCTGCTGGGACTAGAATACAAGGAGTAGTATTAGCAATCGTTTCAAATACGAGGCATAATTGGAATCTACACATCTAATTACACATGTCGGTTTATTTAGGTGGGAGCAAATGCATTGCAAAATATAGCGTACCGGGCAAGTCAGTTAGGCCGACCAATACTCGCTACATGTACATATACATGTACATGTACATGTAAAATCATGTATATATGAGACTGACTGGGAGTTAGAGACCGATATTCAACATGGTTGAGATGATCATCTGAGTTTAAGGATGTACTTGAAATATTATCATACCTGTCCTGACATGTCCATAATATGTTGAATTATGTTGACTGCTTTAGCGTCTATTGTAGTTTCGGTGGTGCCAGCATACTGCAAAGCTTGCAGGGCTGTAGTAGCATCCTGCTCTTCTGTACTACACACTCCCATACTACTGGCGTCCTGTACATGTACTACTTGTACTTCAGAAGGTGGCACATGCTGGGCAGCATCCGGTGCCGGAGTTACTGGGGTCGCGTCCAACTGCTCCAGGTTCTTCATATCATCCACTGGCACGTGGTGGCGCACCTGAGGATTCACAAAATACATATCTTTAGTGAAGTAAATATGTACACGTGCACGTACATGTATGTGCACACACATTAAATTTAATAATTCATTTTAAAAAATGATATCAAGAATGATATCAAGAATGAATCTTTATACATATAATTAAAATCGAGTAGACTATGTTGGTATACATAAACTTGAAGCTACGGTACAACTGATACACATCTGCATCTCAACCTACAATACATTTTAACTTACCCTCAGATGTCTCTTCATATCCGAGAGATTACCGAACAGGTAATCGCAGCTGAGACATTTGTACACCCGACTGTCTGCAGACGCTGCCGATTTAATGGGAGCGGCTCTCGGCACCTGGGTGTTAAAGTTGTACACCTGCCCCTTGTGGTTGCGTGTGTAGTGGATCTTTATGTAGCCGATGGTGTTCGCCGAGTAGTCACAGTGTGCGCACATGAATCTCTTCACGATGTCGTGTGTCTCCATGTGTCGTTTCAGGTGGGATCGCTGAGACGCTTCATACGGACATCTAAAATCAGCAAATACACGCTCATGAATACATCAACTAAACGTTTAATATTTCGAATAAATCAAATGAAAAGCGCATGTCGTTTATCATTATACAGTGCACAATGTATTGAATATATTACATACATTTTGTATTTCATATTTTTGTGTGATTTAAGACATACATCGAAGCAGAATCAAACACTCACTTGTCACATTTGAACATTTTGCCATCTTTATGAGTTCTGACGTGCCAGCGGAGAGCTGTGCGAGATTTGTACGCTTTCTGGCAGTACTGACACGTGAATGGTTTGTGCGAGGAGTGTTTGAGCATGTGCACAGCCAGGTTGCTCTTACTCCTACACGCGTGGCCACACCCCTCCTCAGGACAGACGAACGGTTTCACACCCTCGTGTATCCAGATGTGTTTCTGTAGGTCCGAGCTGCCCCGGGTAAACTGTTTGTTACAGTACGGGCACTGCCAGGAACGACGACCTGCGCAAAGTTTAATGGCAAATATAAGTACATGTACATGTACTATACTGTAATCAGGGGTCTGAGGACAAATGGGTACCGGGGTACGAGCCCATAAAGATACTGGTTTAGCTACATAAGTACAGAAGACAATACTGTAAATATCCTCTATAAGGCGCCCCTCTATAAGGCGGTATTCGCTATAACGCGGGTCTAGCGTGTCCCCCGATTCGTGTTTCTGTTGATCTCTATAACACGGGCCCATATAGAATACATGGTACCCTCTATAAGGCGGTTTTTTAGGCTTGTCCCCCGCTGACCGCCTTATAGAGAATATCTACAGTATTAAAATGGACAAATATTGGCTAGATATATACAATCTACTAGACATAGCCATGTGTATGTATCGATACATATGTATGTATATACACGAAACCAACCTAATCTAGCCCCTGCTCTGTGGAATGCAGCTAATTCGTTCTTCATCTCAATCTGCGTCAGCTCTGGATGTTTGATTTGCAAGTGAACTTTCATTTTCTTGTACCTGAAACGAAACAATGATTAACTTTACTTTCGTTCCGAAACTGATGGCTGCGTCATGTTCTGCTTGGATAACATGTTTTTTATGTAGCGTTGCTTTGATAAAATATCATTTATGATCTCGAATGGCGGGCGGTTGGCAACAAAGTTAAGCTGAGTATTCTGATATTTACCCATCAAACGTCGCCTCGCATTTAGAGCACTTAATGACTACAGGAGGTTTGTGTTTCTGTGTGTGAGTCCACAGCTGCGAGCGAGTATTAGCCACAAACTCACACTCCCCACACTGGTACTCGACTTTATCATGTTCTCTCTCAACGTGACGCCTCAGGTTCTCCTTAGACGCAGAGCGGAAAGAACACTGCTCACAAGGGAATGGCTTCTCTCCTAAAACGAAATAAATACCGGGGTAAAATAATGTGGCAAGCAAATATGTTGTCCGATTAGAATTACATAAAAGATCGTAGTTTCTTACCGGTGTGAGTTCGCAAGTGAAGGTCACATTCTGACTTTCCAGTAAACAAACGTCCACAAAACTCGCATTCTTCATTTCCAAAAGCAGACTACAACAGAAATAGAATCACATGATGTATTGTCATTAAAGAGAAGCATGTGCATGTGATGTGCTAATGATTAATATCTACCTGAAGTTTATGAAAGACGTCTATGCCCATTTTACGGTAACCTAGTTTTCGGGCCCAGTCCATTATGTCTGCATCCGTTGCATCTTGCTTTTCTACTGCTTCTGCATCATCAGTCACCTCACTACTTTCTTCATTCACAGCTTCTACAGATTCCGCGACAGTTGCGGTCTCCTCGACCATTTCTGAAGAACAAATTAATAAATGTTGTTAAGCAACTCATGAATGCTAGTGCTGGCGCGTGGTTGGTGGTATTCTGTCATTGTGAAAGCTGAAAGCCTGTGCCAGATGAACATATAAGATTGTACTAACAGCTTTGAAATACACGTTTTAATTACAAATGTTAATTTGTAGAGGCGATAATGTGCGTCATACCTTGTTCGTCCATGCCACCAGCCTCTTCTTCTGGCGGTATCTGCTCTGGTTCATTGTTCTGCATCCAGTCGTCCATTGAACCGTCAGGTTCCGGGAGGAACAGACTCACCTCTAGACACTGATTAAGCAAAGCCTGAAGCACAAAATAGGGATGACTTATTTGGTGATGTGATATACATGTATATCTAAATGTTTCAAATAATACTACCCGGTACATGAACAGGTCGCGTGTTCACAAATATGTGATGAAAACATGTAGGGGGGTAAATCTTTTTAACTAAAATCTACATATACTCGATAGTCCAAATGATATTTCCTAAATAATTCAACATAAAACTGTACATCTATATATTTATCACTGACCTGCCACTCCTCCGTGATTTCTTGCTCGCCGTTAAGATGCGCCTCTGAGATATGCTGATTTAACCTGACCGTACTAGGAAACTTCCCCTCGCACAGTGCGCAGGCGTAAATGATTCTGTGCCTGCTGATGTGTTTCTCCAAGTAAGCTCTCCTGGCCGAGATGTATTCACACACGCCGCACTGGTACAGCTGCTCAGACATATGGATGTTGTGTACCAACAGGTGGCGGTCCCTGTCGTTCTTCTTCTTAAACTTTCTGTTACAGACGTGGCATTGGTGGAGCACAGCAGGGCCTCTGTTATGCTTTCCCTACAAAATAATAATTGTTATCGATAAGAATACTGCGGTGGATAATAGATACCCAATACATGAAGCAAGGTGTAAACCAAGGGTTACCTGCTTTCGGACCAAGTTGGGATATTTTAGACGCAATAAAATAGAATAGTCGTCACGCAGCTCGTTAGTTTCTTACCTGGAAACTATCGAGGTATTCTTTTCCTTTCGCTGTGTGTCCGTGGTATTTTCTCACGTGATTAAGTAACGACTTTGGCGTGTTATAATCACGCTTGCAAAGTTTACACATCTGCCTGGCGTTATTGTGAATCGCCTGGTGCTCCAGTAAATGTCCTTTATTCACGGATTTAAACGGACAGTTCGGACACTTGTACAGTTGTCCGGTATGACGTCGCATGTGCGTGTACAAGTTTCCTGTAAATGATAAAAACTATTTTGTGCATTTCGTTCGTGAACAACGATGAAAGTAGTACAATTCATATACCGGGTAAATATGTTTACTTTTAACAGCTTCAAAATGATTTATCATGACATATTGGAGAATATGCAATGGGAAAATGTTCAACTTTTCATTGAACTAATCTAAACACGAGCCCTACCTTTAGTGTTTGTGGTATAGTCACACTTAGTACAAGCGAATGGTTTGAGCGTTGTGTGTATGAGGCAATGAAGTCTGACATGTGACAAAGACATGAATACTTTCTCACACGTGTTGCAGGAAAACACGCTAAGTCGGTCCAGGGTTCGACTGGATGGGGGCGGGGCGTTCTCATTCACATCTTGGTTAATAACGTGTGTCTTAAACATGTGGTCAACCTGGGGAGAAAATTGCAAACTGAATCACGTGCCTTAAGCATAAGATCAACCTGCAAATAATAGATCAGTGTGCCTTTACCATCTTTAACTACCGGTATGTAAGTTATACACCAGCACATCCAATAGGTATTTGCAGTTAAACACCATTTTGTAACTGAGACAAAATAATTAAAATTAAGACTTACTACGCTTAAATCCACATTTAACGACAAATCAAACTTGGCTTTGTCATCTGGGTCAGAGAATACAGGTTTGTTAGGAATTTTGCCTCCTATGGCCACTGACGGTTCTATTTCTGCCTCATCAAACTCCATCTGCATCTTGGTCTCATCCCAATTCTTTTTCTCACCTTCACCAGCAGTCCCCTGGGAGTAGGTGAGCATGTAATTTAAATGAGAGATAAAATAACTAGCGTCAACAAGTTTATTCAAAAGTAGAGCAAAGAATGGCGATATATTTGGGCATTTCTAGTATATTCTCATGTAGCTCTTAGTATGAAAGGCAATACACTTGAAAACAAGGTAGAGTGATACGTACCTCAGCGGCATTAGATTCAGGACGTGGAGCACTCGGTTCTGGAGTTGTATCTAATGTTATAACACCGACCGTGTCACTTTTTGTTGATGTTCTGAGGTTCTGGGAGTCACCTACAGAGTCAGGATAGAAATATAATGTCACTACACATTATGTCGATGTAAAAAAACCTCACTGGTTTAATGAGTGTCTTACTGGTATATATGTTATTACTTCAATCGTAAAGTTTATTGTATTTTAATTATAAACTTTACTGCGTTTTAATTGTAAACTTTACTGCGTTTTTAATTGTAAACTTCAATGCGCATGTCATAAACTACCTGTTTGATCTCCTGCTTTGATTGCATCCTCTTTACCAGAAGCCTCTACGAGTAATATCCCCTCTGGTTTACTGACTGGTTTAGGTGTTACAGCGGGTTTAGGGTAAAGCGGAGGTCTACCCCTCCCTCGCCCTGGTTTCTTCGGTGCCTTAATTGGGGTCACCAATCTAATAATAATATAAATCATGTGGAAGTGTGATTGCATATTTTGCTTTTTCCATTCATATGTAAACTTCGAAGAATTTGTAATCATTTCAAAACATCATATACAGTAACATGTACAAATGTACATCAGATGTACTCTAGAGATGGGATACCATGCTGCGCTACTTTCAAGCCTTGAATAACCTCCGAAATGTTTGCAATGGAAGTAGCATGTACACTGTACGCATACCTTGAATTGTTAGTTGCATAATTCATCTTAAAGGCTCACAAAGTATCAGATAAAACTGACTTACTTGAAATCATCTTCATCGGCCTCCTCCGCCAGTTCTCTATATTCTTCTTCCTCGCTGTCACCACCTATCTCCTCTGCTAGACTTGAAGCAACATCCCGCTTAGTTAAATCCACGTAGTCGCCATACGCCAAACACTTGTGTGTTTTGAAGTGACGCTCCCGATTAAAAGTTTTCTTACATCTGGGACAATGGAGCTTTCCGTCCTCAGCTGAAACATTACAAAGTTAACTGCTTGAGTTACGTTCAATGGACAGGGTTTAACTATTACTAATACATGTAAAATAAATGTTAGGAGGGCAAATGAATTAACAAAAATCGGCAACTTACTCCTCTCTGCCTCTGGTTTTTCAGTTTCTGGTTTAGGTGGCGGAGGTTCCTTCTTCGGTTTCGGGTTCTTTTCCTCTCCTTTTCTCGGACGCCCTCTCCGTCGTGCTATGGTGAAAATAAATAGATGCAAACACTTGGTATCATGGCTACTTGATATTTCAGCCGTTGTCTTCGACGGATATGTTAGGTATAACATGATGGACAATATATATACACTTACCTGGTGCTGCTGTAGTGCTGTCCGATGACTTGACGATAATTTGTAAATCAATCGGCTGAGTTCCTAAAATATCTCCAGCTTGTGCCACCGGTACTAACTCGATACCTGATAAAAGTGGTTATCAAATAAGTATTAAACAACGAATTTTGACATCGAATTTGTATTACAATTAATCAATATACAAATACGTCTATGTGTGACTTTCATTTGTGTATGAACGTTTTTTTTACTCCGAGAGAGACAACCCGACAGTAGTGGCTGTGTCAAGAGTGTATACATACCAGGTTCTGGAGCTACTTGCTCGGTCATGGCGTTTATATACTCGGCAGGTAGCGCCTGCTCTATGGTCTCTGCTTCCTCTAGATTCACTTCCATCAGAACAGTTTCTTCTCCAGTCTGCATATGCTGCATCTCTCCCCCTCCCATGTCCTCCTCAACCAGGGGCTCCTCATAGTTAATTATAACAGTTTGCTGCTCGACATCGCCTTGCACCTCCTCTATGTGTCCCTCCACTTTCTGTCCCTGTGGACATGCTTCGTTCTTGTGCTGGACAAACTGGGCGATGTCATGGAACGCCAGCTGGCACTCGCCACATATAAACGTGTCCATAGGCATCTTTTCTGTTATAAATGGAATACAACATCAGAGAAATATTTTTAAAATATATCAACATGAGCATTAATAGCTTCATTGTGATGTTCGACAGGCTTACAACGTCCTTTAAATATATCTGCGTGATTGCAATTCGAACAATGGTCCTGATGCTTCATGCCATCTGAGTGAATGAATCAACAGATACAATGCCCATTGCTGGTACATGATGATGTTTTTAAAACCTTAGTAATATTTGGATTTTGAATGAAAATGTCAACATTTATTTCGACTGTATGCATTCATTTTTATTTTGCCATCCAATGATCAAACATTACAACACAACAACATGATCGATAAGGAGATGAAACATTATTGATCGAATTTGGATGCATATTAAGACCGTATTAAGATATGAAATGAGCATGATATCCAGTATGAGGCTGCGTTTGTTGAATATTTTTAAACAGCATTAGCCTCTTGTCTCAGCCTCCATGAAGGGTCGATATGAATACCACAGTGTCCTTTTCTTGAACTTCGTAATCTAATTCCCCCATTAATTCCCAATCTGCATCGTTAATTAGAACTAGAATTCCAGGCCTAACAGTGTCTCCTTGAATAAAAAGTTCGGGTCTCTCTTTCAGAAGATTGTCCTTAATCCATATGAGAAGATTCTTGATAGTCCACTTTTGATCACAGTCAGGAAGGCATACTTGGTGTTTCTTAATTTTGTCAAATAACAGTTCAGCTCCCCCACTGAATTCGATCGTTATGTTTGGTGCCATATTCTAAGGGTAGTAGACCTACTTTTAACTCAAAGTCAGTAGGTAAAGTTTCTTCCAAACCTCAGTGAATACACGATACCGAATACACAACGTAAAATACCGAACACCAAAACTGTGCGATCAAGACAGATCTTCTCGTGTGATTTCAACTGAGATGCAATGAACGCTTCCGTTTGAAATAAGAATACTCCACGTTCCAAGGCCAACAATAGATCTCAATCCAAGATTATAAAGTCAGAAAATCAGCAAAAGTTGAAGTCACGTTGTGTTGTTTTGAAAATTGCCAAATTGCCTAACGGAGTTAGACTCCATATAAAATTTCACGTACCTGACGTTAAACTCAGATCAAAAATGACAAACACTGAAGTTCTAATAGGCCCCGAATAATAGACAAATAGATTCTGAAATTGGTCAAACCAAGGCAATGTAAGTTATACCTACCAAACTGGGATATTCCGCGAAAATATCATACCAAATTCATAGTCTTTACGAATAAGCGGCTACAAATCAAAATGGCTTCCCTCTTACGCACTCAAGAATAATGTACCATTGAAGAAATATCCGAGGGAAAATAGATTTGGGCCTAGTAGTGTATAAACAACTGCATCATTTGTAAGTTGAGTTCCGTACAAATAGTAAACTACTGTTTTCTGTAATTCTTGTGCCAGTTGAGACACAATTAATTGTTTCATTATTATTAACGACGAGTCGATACTGCAAGAGAAGCCTTACATCGAAGAGCACCACGACCGGAGAGCCGCTTCAGAACTTACGCCGAAGTCACTACTATCGTCTATTGCTTGTCCGTGTAGCCGCAGAACCTACATACATGTACTGACTATATACATCAGATATAGATATCGGTCTGTAAGAATTACACCATACAAGTGTTGCTGTTGGCCGGGCATAGCCATGCACAGAACCTAAGTCTCTACACTACTCAATTTTAGCTCGATAGTCATCAATCTGTAAGCAGTATACCATACAATGTCATTATCGGTGAGAAACTCACTGACGCTCTAGCAACTCCCATAAAGAATTCTGGCCGCACATTTTGTATTTCGACTTTCACGTGATGCTGAGAAACACAAATTAGGTTTACGTGGCCAAACGTATTTAATCATCAACTGTTGTTAATTTAGCTGATACATTTTTGATGGTAGACCCAGTTATTATACAATATTGAAATACACTTTAGTTAAAGTTGAGATAAATTATGGAGAATCACACAC
>JAXGGS010247626.1:0-15180 GCA_035585475.1 Armandia brevis | reverse complement strand
GGCGGGATTATATATATTAAAACAGAAGGACGGGCGGGTTTATATATATTATAACAGGGGGGCGGGCGGGGATATATTTATTATAACAGGGGGACGGGCCGGTTTATATATATTATAACAGGGGGACGGGCGGGTTTATATATATTATAACAGGGAGACGGGCGGGATTATATATAATAAAACAGGAGGACGGGCGGGTTTATATATATAATAACAGGGGGACGGGCGGGGATATACTATGTAGATATAATAACATGGGGACGAGCGGGGTTAAAGATATAATATAACCGGGGGACCTCTCCTAGAAGGAATCCACTTCTCCTTTCCGCCGGGACCGTCCCTCCCCACCCGTGTCTCTATAAAAACACCTATATTCTGCGCTTCAATCGTCAACCAAGCTCATATTTCATTATGGGTGTATACTTTTTTTTCACATATTTTATTGACCTGTGTTTCTTCCTCATTTTGAACTATGACCTTATAGGACCCTAATAACTTTTAATCGAAATGCAAAATATCTATCTATATGGAGAGACGGGAGTGTTTTCAATTGCATTTCCGGAGAGAGAAGGGCATGCATAAAAAAGCCCGGCACAATCGAGCGCCGCGTATGGACCTGCTAATTTCTAATTAGTGTTATCCAATTCAATATACTATTACCTAGCCGCGTTCAGTGACATGTAATAGCTTATGATTTGATAGTTCACTATAGCCACTTAATCGATACAAACGGTGTAGGTGATTAATTGTTACTCTGGTTAATTGTGTATTTAAACTGTAAGCTGTTTTACCTTGCAAAATGCGACACTGACAATCGTAATTTGATAGTAAAGGTATAAATTCAGCAAATCATCGTCGTGGTATAGCCTTAATTATTGAAAATCCGGAAATCTAATCGATCACCTTTATTCTTTAATTTCAATTCTACTCATTATTTATATTTCAATAGTGATTTGCCGTTTTGGTTCCACTGCCGACTGCCTTTTCCCGTGTCACTGTACCAGGGGATGTGATCCTGTGTCTGGAGCTTGTACAAATGGAGGAGAATGTCCCCTGGCTGTCCCTGAAGCAGCAGGTATCAGAAAAAGTGGGCCAGGGTGCAATTTAGGTAAATATATATTATTTTTGATATGCCATACCCAAGTGGCAAGTCAGCAATAGTTACGCAGTAAAGCTATAATGAAAACGACAAAAAACAAGACTGTATTCCATATGTATTGTCAAACTATAACGATTCCTTTTTCAGCTAACCAAGCCTTGAATAAAACTGCCAATCAAGGGAGTGGTACGTTTGATAATCTAGAGGCAAGGTTAGCTGTGGACGGAGAAGTGACCGACAATCCTGATTCGTGTGCCCATCCTCAGTCAGTGACAGATAATCCATACATAGCCTGGTGGATGGTGGATTTAGTAAGAGAGTTTGTGGTTACCAATATCACGCTCTTCAACAGGAATGATACAAAAGGGGACTCTTCCCATAGTAAGAATTTTAATAATACTTTGCTAATCAATGCAACTGTTTATAATCTTATATGTATTTCACTTTTCACACCGTTCAGGGAGACTCGGACATTTTCGAGTATTTGTAACAGAGGAAGAAATACCCGAGCCGATGACACCATCCAGTCAGTTACCAGTTACTCACCACTACACCGAGGTAGTTCCCGTCAGTGGACATGCCACCATTACCTGTGATACTCCTGTGATTGGTCGGTTTGTTTACATAATAAGGGACGCATATGGTGGGTTTCAATCCCAATTCATGAGCATCTGTGAAGCTCTGGTGTTTGGACAAATTCCTGTAGGTTAGTGTACAATTGACAAACTGTTATTGAACAAGTATATTATATCACCATTTCCGCAACAAATACTGACAAGTGACAATATTTAGCATGACAATCATTCATAGTCATATTGATCGAGTGTACATAGGTTGTGCACTGTTGGGGTTCACGCATTTCTGTAAACTTGGTTGTCACCAGATTGTAGTAGTACTTGTGTCGGAAAATGTGATGACATCACTGGATGCAGCGAATGTGAACCGGGATTTTATTATCCTAATTGTAGTTCAGGTAAAATAAAAATTGAAATGGAATCTGAAAGTAAGTACTGTCTACTAAATTATGAACAGTGCTAGACTAATCATAATGTTTGCCACTTTTTAGGATGCTCTGCGAGAACATTTGGAGATCATTGTCGGCAACAATGCAATACCACATGCAAGGATTCGTGCAATTCATCAAATGGTGTTTGTATTGGAGGATGCACAGAACCTGAGCTAGACTATAGTACATGGTACTTTGGGGACTTTTGTGAAAGGGAAATTCGTAGGTTGACATTATTGGTGTGAAAGTTAAACTTATAATATTGAGGTAACACATTCGAATCATTTGATAGATTACAAAAAATTGCACATTGAAATCTTGTCATTCCAGCTTATGTAGAATATGAACGTAGAAATATAATCAGCTTAACAGCTGAAGATCGACAAATCATTATGGCTTTTTCTGGGTCGGGTATCGATGGCCAATTGACGAGGTTTATCAAGTATCGGGTCCAGCTGCACACGAGTAACTACGCCGTGATAAAAACCGCAGATTACACAGAGTCCTCCTTCAATAACAAGTTTTCAGACCTGTCCAGTAATACAACATATTATATCAGTGTATCTGTCGTCCGATATCTACCAAATGGACGCACCGAACAAAGTCAGCACAACTCATCGCTCCTGGAAATAAAAACACAAACCCCCGGTAAATAAGATTATTGGATATCATACTGCGCGATAACGTTTCACCTACATTTTTGCATATGATATGGAATGTTCATATTATTCTATACAATTGTCCAATTATATGAAGTTTGTCAATAATTTTTAAATGTTTGTAATTATCCACACTTATCACACATATTGTCTAAATATAACTACATCTTCTTCGACCGTCGCCCCTGGTAACCAAGCGGCAGACTCTGGGGATAGTGCAGGCGGTAGATCTAACCTGGGACTTATTGTTGGAATAGCGGTTGCTGCAGTTATCGTATCAGTCGTTGTCAACTTAGTCATTGTCTTGCTGGTTATGAGGTAAAATTGTCATAAGATATTGCGTCAACTATATAATGGATGAGATTACTCATCATGGCCAAGCTTGACCGGTTGTCGGTGAATCCCCAAGATTAATTAGGTAATCATAAAAGATTTATTACTTTTACTGTAGGAGAAAAAGAAATAAGAAAAGCACAGATTCGAATGAAACCAATAATGAAAATCTCGATATACCAAAGGGTCAAGACGGTGTGTAAAATAAAAAAGTACTACATATAACCCATGCAACGATACCTTATTCCAAGTGTAAAACTTATTGTTTACTAAAATTGGATTAAACATACAGAGTACTATTTCAGATAGTACTACGGGTACCGGTTATGAGTAAGTACAATGTGTCATACACTGTTAATTTTGTTATCTTCCGTTCAAATAACGATACATTTTCTATAATTTGTGTTTTCTCTTGTTAATCATTTACAGAAGCCTGGAATTACCTACAGTAAATCAAGACCGACAATTGTACAGTGGAATCGCGGCTACAGGCAGTGAGGATCCCAATAATGTCACATCTGAGGTCGAAGGTTTGAATCGTATCTAACATATATTTCAATTATTTAGCTTCACATTCAATACATTTGCTGATCTTATTCAATGTTTTTATATTTGAATTTTATTCCATCCTCTATAAATTTCTGATAAACAAATGGTAAAACATGCTGCTTTAGGAGAGTACGAGGAAATTTGATTGTGATCAGTTGGTTGACCGGATGTTGAGTTCACTGACTGCTGGTGACGAGAGCTGACGTCATTTAGTAAGACGAAATAATTGATGAAATTACTGATATCATATAAGCACTTTCAACAGTTCAATAAACAGTCTTGAGACGGTGTGTTAACCAAATGTATGATCAAGATAGCGAATATTAATGGAAATGGAGTGACATATATTTATCATTACATATATGAATATATATACATGTATAAATATCAATATGGAGATAATTGTAAATCGTGGAACATTCTCAAATAAATCAATGATTGAAACAATAACGTCTGCTGTTTTTGTGCTGTACGAGTTTAATCCCAAGCTGTCGAAACTGAGTTCTCATGATTTGCAGTCCTAAAAAAGAATTCGGCGTATCATGAAAAATGCATGCATTTGTGCTTGTTATGTTAAGTTGAGGTCACGTTCCTTTTGTTTAAGATATCATACTCTAGAGTATATTTTGCTCGGATTGCACCTGTACATATATTATTATAAATATCTCGATCCAAGCTATGCACGTTACATTTGTTTCAATTGCTGCAATTTAAATCCATTCTTCTGATTTTCAAAGGTAATATTGGGACAGATGATACTCTTAAACTTTACAGGGTTTTGATAAGTTAATCTTATTTGTTAATATCTGAACATGGGACTTAGTTTAACTACTTATACCGGGTTAGATTTTCAAAGCATTCTCTTAATATTAAGGAACTTTGTTATCTTGTACTTTTCTCACAGTTTATGACCGCCTGCTACAATTATATATCCTAGTTGTATTGTCTCAAGCTGTGTTACTCGTCCCATTGTCAAATATTATATATCTTAGTGACCATTTAATTCATTATTTCATGGACGATAATTTGTAATGTTTTATTATCGCAGATCCGGATGGGTGATGCTGATCACGAGTGTGGAGACCATAGTTGTAAGACGTTCAATGAGTTGGTGACTTTGAGGATGAAACTGATTCCAAAGTTTGCTGGGGCGAACTGGCAGTACCTGCAAAACAAAAAACTCGCATACGGAATGGTAGGAAGCGAGACATCAACACTGTTAGATTTGCTTATCAGATGTTCAACCTACCTTTTTTAAATGAGTATTTTGAATACGACGGCAGATATGCTATGTTCATGATTTGTATCAAACACGCTTTTTTTGCCTACCTTTCCCCCCGGTACTACTGTAGAAATTACAAATGTGCTGCTGATCCACCTGCTCAACAAAAGAGCAAAGAAGACAAACAACTATTATACCTTGGTACAACGCACATCGAGCTCACGTGAATGACTTCAGTTCGAGCTATGCGCGTTTGGGATGCGACGGATATTCCACCACCGTCATAGCAAATCCTAACCCTACTGGAATGCAGGTACAGTAGTCTACATTTAATGAATTTATCTAACTTAATTATCGCATACGTCCACAATGTTTCAAACACACACCTCAATTGCCATATACAATGGGTATTAATTGGTTCTTGTAGGGAATGGTTCTACACCCTGAGCAAGATCGAGTAGTTAGTGTTCGCGAATGTGCCAGAATACAAGGCTCTCCTGACAGTTATGTTTTCCATGGATGTTTACCTGATAAGCACAGACAGGTAGGTCTGGGTCTGCACTGTGTGTTTATATTCTTTTATAACATGTAGATTATAGAACAAGTGCAGTTAATAGATGCCTGTTAATAACCTTATTTAAATGGAAGTATGCGTTCACATGATATCTGAATATAACTTGCAATTGTAATCTGGTTTTTCTAAACCAGAAGGGGAATGCAGTGCCGCCTCCGATGGCGAGAGCGATTGGTGCAGAGATTTTGAAAACTTTGAAGTGAAAATGGATCAGACCAAGTTGATAATTATTTTTAAGATATGCTGTGCATAGCTAGCACTCAACGTTGTGAATGCAGGCTGATTATGAATATTAATGTTGTAATTAAAAAGAATAACTGCACGTTTAATATATAAGTCTGTATCACTTTATGTATCATGAAAGTGTAAAACTTTATGCTGGTTGCACGATTCTGTATATCAAACCCAATTTAAGTTAATAAATATATAGATTGACCGAATTGCGAATTTCAGCTTAACAACAAGCAGTCGGTCCCAAAATCGAATATGTCGTGCCATTTTATGCTTATTTACCATTTTTCTATATACTCAATAATATCATGTGTTATTTGTATATTCAAACCAATCACTATCTAGCGGTGAACACTGTGTGCGTTTGACATTCGGGATGCAAATTGCTCAAGTAGAATAAACACTGAATCATAGAACAAATTAATTTTTGAAATTTATATTGCTCAATATTCAGGTTTTTCATTACCACCATGCAAAGACAAAAAATATCGGCTGTCATCAACACGTTGAGACCTGGTTTATATATTTTGGTCGATTAATTTTTGTATTATTTCATGCACCTGGTTTCCCGTTTTGAATGGCCAGATAAATTTAAAATAGAATACGCTAAGCCTATTTCGAGTCAAAAACGAAATAATGAAATGACAATTGAAAAGTAATCTACTAATATTCAGATATAGTGATATACAAATAATTGAATAGGGATATTATTGATAATAAGATAGGGATATATTGATGATGAATCTGCAAATTGCGTTTTCATTGTTTGCATGAGACACAATCCGAGTAGTTCCCCTATAGTATTAACCCATCCCTGCCAAACCCCCAAAGTCTAACACCCTTCCCCTCCGACACAATCATGATCGTGAATGTGAAGGCACCACATTCATTCTGATGATGATCAAATCGATGAATGCAGTTATGTAAATAACAGCTAGTAAGACGAAATACGCTTGAATGTTAAATAAAAAAAGAAAGATTCGGAGTACATAATATAACGGAAAAGGACTGCCGCTGTGTGGCTTTTGCAGAATGAATCATTTGCGAGGGACTGAGCGACATATGAATTGCACAACCGTATATGTTGAATGATTGAGATGAATGAATCACTGATTTCAAACTTTAATCATTTGCATTCGAAAATAGAGATAGAGTACATTACCTGCATCCAATTTTCTCTCCAGATTAAAAGCCTCAATCTGTTGACATACAATATATGTGTTAAGGAGGATTTACCTAGTTCCTCAAATGTATATCATTCTATTCAAGCAACAGTGTAAAACATTCACATCGAGCAAAAATGACATCGACATACATGTTTCTGACCTAGTTTCTTTTTTATCATTATTTATAGCCAAAAAGGATTTACCTAGTTACTTGTCATATTTCATTGTGATATGATGCAATGTTTAATGTCAACTGTCTGGATAGAAATAGTGTTAAGACCTGTTAATATCAAATTAGTATTCAGCAAAATGTGCCCATCATAAACGTAACCATCGTAGGATATTGGCATGTTATTCCATTTAAAATGTCAACTTTGTCTAAAGAGGTATATATAGGAGAGTAAAGACATAATATTCTACACACAAAGTACCTCATCGAGGTGGTGAGTGCTATTGGAAGGTTTACGATTATTACTAAGTTTTGAGGTTTATTTGACTGACTGTAGGCAATAGAAGTACCATGTCACGATACTTATACATTAATCAATATCTTTATGTTTCAGATTGTACCATTCATCATGATTATTTCTTGCGTTTTCCTATGTGGCCTGGCTGTTGGGGCAATCTCTGAAATGGTCCCTCCGGAGGTGAGTTAGTTTACAGGGTAATGACCAGTATACAGATATGTATTCTGTTTAATAATTGGGGTCATTTTCCTCAGGCATTAGCGCATAATCATACACAATGTTTATTGCACAAACACAATTCATGTTTTACTGTTTTTCAGCGGTTCGTCTCAGCAGCTGAGAGCGGTCTTGATGCAGATGAAACCATCAGTGCTTACCCGGAAGATTTGACCTCAGTAATCAGGGTCGCTAAAGGAGATGGATACGACCAAGTGGTGCACGACTACCAAAGGGTGAGTATTCTCCAGTTCAAGAGAACTCGTCAGCTTTCTTGGAACAAATTTAAAGTAAACGGAAGTATTTCAATGAGCAATTAACATGTTTATAGTATAACGCATAACCTTATTAAAGTTATTAATTAACGTTGCACTGAATGCTAGATGAAGACTTTGTATAAAATTCAATTAGATCGGTAAAATAATACATACGGCGAGTATTGGAAACCCCCAATTGACCTGTAATATTTGTCTATCAAGAAACTTCGGTACATCAAACCTCAAGCGAATGCCATTTGTGTTGTGCTGCCTTTAACTGACACGCATAACCTTAAGGACCAAGAGCAGTTCGCTAAAAAGGTTCGTCCAATTCAATCTTAAATTACATATCACTAATAAGTTATGCATTGCTGTCTTCCGAAGGACTATAATCATTCTATGTATTTATTTATTTAGGAAACCGACCCTGAGCGAAAACTGGTTAAGGAGATGATCGATGTGACATGTGACGAGTACCCGATCCCCAACCCCGACTTCATGAACAAAGAAGCCTTGGCAGTTTGTAAGGACCTGCCTGTCCACTGGGCAGAACCGTCAGACAGGCTCTCTCGGTTCAACAACAAAGCCTGGATTAGGGTGAAAATTCGTATCAGGATAAGGGTACAGATATTCAGATAAACTGAGTAAATCTGTCAAATCTGTCTTGTCGACCTTGACCTAATAAAACAAACATAACCTTGCATTACACGCATCGACTTCTGTGTTTTGTCTAACATAAGTTATGTAACTATGATGTAGCAGTGTATTATGAATACCCCAGTATGAGTTCACGGTATTGGGCTATAGGTAACAGTTGTGTATTAAATTTTCTAAAAAAATAATTAAATTCGGTCATAAATGCAAGCTCATTATTTTTTCCCTAAATGCCATAAGTAATTGTTGATTAGATCAGTCGTCCCCTTTCCCTGCAGACCTACACTCACCAGAAAGTATCAGCTCTCGGCAACAACCCTAGTTCAATAAAGTGGACGAGCCTCATCGTGAGATAACTATTCTCCCAAATAACCTTTAATACGCAATCCGTATCCCCTGAGGACCTGGTGTCTATGCCTTACTCTCAAGGTAGACTCGTCTCATAATCAAGAGGCTCGAACATCACACTTAATAGCCCACACTGGCTAACTATGCCATTGTCTCCGTTTATTCCCTGCCTAATGCGAAGGATGATTACGGCAACTTAATTGATGTTGTAAGAGTGACGTCACACCGATTTGAATACTGCAGATAGCACACTTTCCATGTACTTGTTTACTAAGCGTGACGTTTTAGGTTGACAATAAAGTTCATCTATCATCTTAGCTTGCTCCTAACAGCTAATACATCATATTTTGATTATGAATTTCAGATGCAAGCTTAACAGAAAATGAGAGTAATATATTGCACTATTCATAGAAATACTAAGCTTAACATCAGTACTTGTGTTAAGGTCCGTGCACAAATATGAACACATCAATTATATTAAGAAGTAGGTACCACCAATTTCAACCTTTAACTTTTCGAAATCAACCTTATAAAAACATCTATCAGTATTTTGTATTTCTTTGGAGAATTTACTAATTGCAACTTCCCATAATGTGCCGAGTATAGACTAGGTTTTATAAAGATATTTAAACATTGGCCTACTATTATGACTGGCCAAAAGAGCACCTAAATTCCTGGCGTATGCCGTTAGATGCCAGGGAACAATTTAATTTAACATTAGGATTAACCAAGTTACATGTTGTATCATAAGAACAGCTTGCCTTACTTTGTCACCTGTCTGGAGATGTCGTGATTACATAATGTATATGCTTGTGTCAAAGATAACACAACATCTGTGTGCAAGGACTTGCCTTTTGTATTGGGCAAGACCGTCACCAGGCCTTATCTGGGTTCAAAAACAAGATCAAGATAGCGATCCGATTCAGGTTTAGGATCAGAACAATATTTGTAAAATCTGACTGCTTGAATTAGTAAGCTGATTTTGATTTATTCACGCAAAGCAACAACATAACCACGAATCAACGAAGTTTCCTGGGTTTCTTTCAAGAATGAATGTGTGGTCTTATATTTAATCTGAAGTCAAAAAGCTACAATGCTTCAAGCTGTTATTCTAATACACGTTTAGCAAGAGTGTAATTATGGTACCATAAATATTAATTTTCAAGGATATAAAATAAACAATTTTTTTTGGTAAAACATGTATGCTCCATTCTCAGTAGACTACATAAAAGGTCCGAGCTACCTGTCATTTTTATTGGCGTATTTTCTTTGTTCATGAGACATATCTGATTGAGATGTTGGGACTATCCATGCATATCCATGTCAACACATAGATGATTAAAACCGAAGACAACATTTACAGAAAATCAATTTCAATATCATATGGCATTTGTAATTAATTGTTAAATAACGCAATGTAATGGACCTCCGTTTACAATTGGAGGGGGGGATACCTGGCACTCGCTACACAATTCACTGTGATAATGGGGATAACTTTGCGGAAGCATAATACTTATTACCACGCCAGTCATCGGGGATTGGACCAAGTTCACTCCAATTGCATGTAGACTGTGAACATTATTGTCTGGACCAGCCAATATTACACATACATGCATCTTAAGAACCCCGCTCCCCTCCTACCCAAATTACGGAGTTTTTCTGATCAATGATTGGATCGTCCGGCTGCACATACCCTCAATAGAATAGATTAAATCATACCCTCGCTCCCAACACCACCATCATAGTCCCCCCCCCCCCCCACCCCCTTTGATTGAAATCAGGATCATGCAACTTTTACACAAAACCTTTAATAGTCGTGTCAGTTTTTCATCCAATGAGATTTTTACTATTTTAACTTCAACTGTGTGATACATGATTGGTATCATAGATGGCGAGCAAGTAATGAGTCATATCAATTCAAATGTGATTTAGATCGTGTCTTCAAATCTATGTGCGAAAGTAGCAATGCATAATCACAAGATTTACTCATTGATAAGCATATCGCTTTTCGCCATCCTGTGGATTCTACTCGTTGTCGCAAGTATTTGGTATAGGTATTCAGGTATTTGAACGAACATTGAAATATTGTGAGTGTCGTTTATGTATATACGATAAGCTGTAATATTTTACATATGTTTACATATCCAGATACTGGATATACGTATACAGTATCAGAGGCACCTGTGACAGAACAAGCACACATATCCACTGTTGGGGACACAGGGTCCACTGTACATGGTAAATATACTATGCAATATCCCGGCTCTACTTATAACTATATACATCAATAGACACAACTATTTTGAAATATGCTCAAAATATGTATTTTCCAATTCATATCAGAAAAATCCTTCTTAAAATTTCAGTGGGTGGTACTGAATGGAATATTGTTATGTGGGTTAAAAAGGCTGCCCAAATAGACGTTTACAAAACATTTATTGGGGGTTCATCGATTCAAAATGTCAATGGCAAATGGTTCTTGGATAGAGATTTAACTACAAATTGGAAAGCAGTGTCATTGGTAAGACTTTTTAAAACAAGATCATTTCTATTTATTCCAATTTCGGTTGGGGTAGGCTGATTGGTTCACTGTTGAAATTATTCGGGTTGCATTAAAAGACCCTAGAAAAAAAAGAGATGTATCAATTATTTCATTTACTACATGTGGTGTTACGCCTATATAGATATGGCTAAATGATTATCAATGGCCACCGCACCTATATCCAGTCACAAAACCTTCTATACTGACCATGATTATCTATGTAAAATCGCCAGTTCTTCCGCTCTCATTATACCCCGCCTGCGAAACGGCTCTTACTATTCCAGATAAATAGAATTACGCTCCATCGCCTCAAGCTAAAAAACTAAGATAAAATCATGACAACCACTACACGCATTGTAATTCCTGAGTAGTAAGAAATGCTGCTTACGTGGCCCAGCTAAATGAAAGAGTCACAGCTTATATTTCCATCTATGCCTAAGAAAGCCTCCGCTTTAATCATACAGTTTTGATACTAGGTGCAAATCACCATGTTGACCAATGACGTTCGGGTGATGAATGTTACCTTCAATGCTAGTGGGACAACAATCACAGACTGGATGACAAAATCCAGAGTGCTGCAACATACGAGTACAAATGCTGCACTTACGTCCTACGTAGACTTAGGTTATGCACAAACACATGCAATGTCGGTTAAAGGGTGAGCAGGAATTGCATAAGATAATCGATGCTGTAGCATTTATTATATCGCCTTATGATGGTGAAATATTTTACAAACTTAATAAAATGCCTTATTGACAGCTTCATTTTTGTACTAAGCTCTTAATATGCATATATATACATGAATAGTTACAAGGCAAAACCTACAGTAAGCTAATAACACACATATTTGTGATATTATATTAATTTAAAGGTAAGTGAGATATTTTTGACAGCTGCTCACTGATTGTAATTTTAAATGTAATTTTGTAAGGTTACACGATGATGGGGTAGTCGACCGAACATTCAACGCTGGACATAGTTTTGGTTGCAGATGCAGTTGTGACAAGGGATGGTTCTTTGTCATGGACATTAAACATACTCTGGTACGCTGTCCATATGAAAGACGTGCGACAACAAACACACGGCTCCTACCACAATTCCTGTACTGTGCAACACCACACATGTGTGATTGGAGTACCCGTAAGTCAAGTCGAAGTATCAGTATGATCATTATTAGCATAAATCATAATAGGTAAAATATCTCCCGAAATCGTCTGTATGGATCATTTCAAAGTAATTTGACGATCAAACTAAAAGCATATTTCTATCTTGAAAAACTGTGATTTGTAGGTAAAAAAAATTTCAGCTTTTATTTAATTTCCTTTTTTTAAATCGGACGTAATTTGGATTCAATATAAGTGATTGAAATATAATTCCGAAAATTATTAAAATATAATGCCATACTGTTATTGAAAACATATAATTTTCGTAATCATATAATATGGCTCACATTGTGCAAGATTTGATTGTTTCAGACCTCCGTGCTGCTGATGAATTCAGGATTTATGTAAAACTGAAAACATAAAGAATCCCATATGCAATTGAATGTACTTGTGTGAAGACTAGTTGTGGAACGACCTGCTTCGGCCAAAACATATGATGACGAGTGCTTTTGATTTATGTTAATAGCACAAGCTGATAATACTATAAACTTGACTGAAATAACATTGCTTGGACATTAATAATACAACAAAAATGCTTGTTGTGATTTGTATTTGTATGAGAATACATGTTCATGTATGCTATAACTTCGCCAACTGGTAAATTTTAAGTCAGGGGCTTAATAGTTAGTCACAGCTAACGAGAAATGTATTCAAAATTTTGTATATTGTTATAGATGCTAGCTTGACTGTCATGCCGGTGAATACACTATATTATATTTCATTGGCAATCTATTCAGACAAATTGATAGCTTGAATTATCTTTTTAATTTGTTAGACATTGTTGACACTTAAGGATCATGTTCGAATGATGGGAAGGCACATTCTGACCATCGTGGTCCTGTAAATTGGCTCTTTTGCATATAAACTCCATCAACTTAGTAACCTGTTTATCCAGTAAAATTAAACTGTCTCAGTCGTTGGAGCATTTTGAAAACCAACAATTGTACAAAATATACTGTGCATAAAAAACTTATTAAACTAGTTTCACTAGTGATCGGTTTATTTAATTGTTTAAATCACCATTTATGTGGCCATTGGATCCAGGACTGTTAGATTTTGATAATCCAAAATTGTATTATTGTTATTGTTTATTCATGATGTACTCCACCAGATCTAGTTGATTCTGCAATTCTTTGTTTTGTGCTGACACCTGTATCATGGCATTGATGTTTACACATATCAAAATCGAAAAAATGAAAATGAATATTCAACAATATTCTATTGTAATGTAACCGATGTAACTTTTTGTATGGAATTGTTGACCTCACCGTGTTTATAGCATCAATGAGGGTACAAGGTTGGAACCATAATGACCATGGTTATCAAGAAAATGTGAAGAATATCGCACCAGCTCTTTGGTTTAAGTAGTACAAATTCACAAACGCGCTTTTCAAAGAGTGCTGGTCATTAATTCTTGCAGCGTCACCAGCATCTAGCAAAGTACAATAATATTGCACTCAAAAGATGTACAATAACATTTACGGGGTGATTCAATAAACAATGGTACGTATCTAGCTCATTTAAAGCATTGGGTAAGTGAGTTTCGCATACATGTGGCAACATATGCGTGAATGTATCAGGACTTCTTCTTGTAAATTCTACCACAGACAAATAAGCACGTAAGTCATTTTCCTTACATTTCGGTACTCCTCCAGATCATTCTTAAAAAACTGAGTTCCTAGTCTTACCCAACCAATATATGCGAATATGAACACCGCCGCGAATTGCTTCAAATCCCAACTTGCGATTTTCAGTGACTGAATCCGATTATTTAACCTATCAGAGGAAGAACAGAAATGTATGTTGTAGAACTCTTTGAACATCCGAATACATTCAAACGATGGCAACTTTTTGTCTAAGAATCACAAGATGAGCGTTTACTTCATCTAATACTTGCCCAAGAATCTTCAGTAACTTGATTGCGTAGAAGAATACAAGGAATGCCAGGAGGTAAGTGAAGTATTCTTCGTAGTAACCTATGCGTTGCATGTTAACGTAGGCAGTTCGGTCAGCACGGTAGGCGTCCATTATGGATGACGTCACAACAGATCGGATGATGTAGATAACAATTGTTATGTAGCTTCCGGTTAAAATCGATGCATTTACCAGTTGCCAACCGTTAGCAAAATATTGCTCCCGTTGCTGGTACGCCTTTTTCCCCTAGAGTACCGTAAATCCCAACAAATAGAGTAAAAATATTTCTTTACAAGTAATTATGATAATTTTCTCGCCCCCGGTGTCTACCAGACTCCTGAAGACTGTGAACCTCTGTCCGAACTCCGGAAGTTTATCGGATGTGACCGAAAGTATTTTGTGCAATCCTGAGCTTATCGATAAGCACAGACTGCACACGAAAAAGTATCTGAAATGTCAACCCCGAAGTGAAATAGTGAAATTACAAAAGAATATCTAATTTTAGGTGATAAACAACAGCTTACATTTTGTCAGTCAATTATCACGATCCTGTTCAGAAACCACGTCCTGGCTCTGCATTCACCAGTATTATCATGTCACACCCTTACAGCGCCCAGCGCCCCCAGGGAGTCAGGTGTGGTCATCATGAACCTCATCACGCTAGACTGCTGGAAACCAGACCTGACGCCATCGTTCAGGGACCTGAAGCCCGAGCTGTCACTCTCTCCCGCCACCTTAGCCCCACACGCCCGGGGGGGGGGGGGGGGGGGGGGGCCTCAC
>JAXGGS010247515.1:0-12126 GCA_035585475.1 Armandia brevis | reverse complement strand
TCTGCCGGCGTCCGGACGGTTAAAGAGTGACGGAGTCTGCCCGGCCTTTTCACGCCCATCTCATGAGGCTCCCCTCTAATAGCCTTTTGTTAATATAAACGCTGAAACTGATGGCTTGATGGTAGCTAAGAGGCTGTTTGCCCAAGGCTGGTGCAGTTACGTCGTTGCCTTAGAGGTTGGTTAATGTCAGGCCCTGCTAGGACTCAAAAACGAGCTCTCCCTTTATCACGTCCGCCAACCGGTGCGTCAAAAATGCTCAGGGACAATGTCGTGTTAAGTGACAATTGACCGAGCGATCAAATTTAACCAAGTTTGAGAAGGGGTCAGGACGCTGAGTGGATGGGTATTGTAATTCATCGACCTTTGTGGTTTGCTTCGGCAATTTTCTCATATCCCACTGGAGGCATATTTGACAATCTGTCCGAATGCATTCGCGATCCGGTTACGAGCAATGGACAAAATTTGTCCACAATTGAAATTTATTGTCGTTTGAAGGCGCTCACGCCACGTGCTCGCACGTTCTAATCCAATCTATCTGCCCTTGTGCAGCAATTCTTAATGCGCCTGATCAAATTAATTAAAACCCGGCGACAGGAGTTAAAGAATATAATTGTGATTGGTCAGCGAAGCTTCCGCAGGCGACAGCCATTAATTCAATGTTGATTTGAGACGCGTGGAATAACTCTGGTCTGTTATGGCAAGGTCGTGGCAGTGACCCGAATTTGAATATTACAAGCCGGGCCATTGTTTACCGAGGCTTGTAATTAATCCCCCACTCTAATTAGGTCACATTTGGTAGGAGATTGGATCGGGGAAGGCGATGCTGAGTCGTGACCTACTTAGGCATTCATAGAACCGGCGGAAGTGCATTTTGTTTATGGCGAGTTGCCGCGCGACAAATGGCGCATTGATATTCAGGCCCGCACGTTTTCAGGAAATTCGACGCACGTTTGAATGTGACCGTATTTTCAAAACAATAACGCTAATGGTCATAAATCGCCCCGTATGACTTGCTAACAACTTGGAGCGATGACTGTGTTGGTTTGGGCTCAGTAGAAGGACTATGATTCTATAGTGGAGCATACATTGACCTCAATCTGGACTCGTTGGGCTCGATGCTTACCCCGCCGGCTATCTGATATTCCTTGTTGGCCAGCTCAGCTGTGATTGCTATTGATGGCTGATCAATTTTATCATCAGTATAAGGGGCCTAGATAGCACAACCATATATTGCACCTCATGGGCAGTTGCAGTCTCGTTCTGATACTTTTTACTGAAGTACCGAGATTGTGTGGGTAAAGTAGGCGCCTGCTCTGCCACCTGGTGTAAGGCGAACTAATTACTTCCTGCTTCTGTGAGGCTATTCGCGTCCGCTCCGACACTTCCTCTCCGCTCTGGAAACACTTTAAGCAGGTCGTTTGCCTTCCACATCATTACAAACCGCAACCTCTGCACACCGTTTTCCTACCCCCGGACTTAGTCGCGAGTCGCCGGTACACGACCTTATAAAGTCGTATGACACGTGGCGTCCGATGATTTATTAGTGCCCGGCTTCCCGTCTGCTTAACTTTTCTCCCCTCACGCCGGCGGCACTTTTCAGCCAGCTCCGGGGGGCTGTAGCACTCCCGCCCCGGGCCTGCACTTGGCAGGTGAGGAAGACTTGCACCGCAGTTTTGCCCCTGATCCCGGCGCGAGCCCGCCGGCTCACATTCACCGAGTGATGCTTTATGCCTCATATCTCACAGCGTATAGCGACAAACAGCCAAAACCTTTCATGTCGGCGTTTTCACCACGGGAAATTGCTGTGTATCACCTCGGCGAAAGCAATATTTACCACTGGCAATGCTATTTATACGGCGCGCCAGTGTCGGGCACGGCTTTTCTGGCAGGCGAAGAGCGAGTTATACCATTAAAGCGCTCCCGTTATGCAGTTTTGAACACCGTTGCTGGAGGCAGCCCGCATTGTTGCCGCCTCCTCTTGCCATGCACGCACAAAGGCCCCCAGACAAGTATTATTGAAAATCACCCTCTACATTAAGGATGATGGCCTGATAAAGCTTGATAATGCTTTATATGCCCGAGAAATATCATTTACGAGCGACGCGAGGTCGACGCTCCATTGGTGGGAGGCTCGACTTTTCTCTGCTTGAGCGGTAACCTAATTGTACGTACACGCGACACACAACTCCTGAAAATACTCAAGGCCAATAAAACGTTAAAGTCGCCAAATTTGTAAAGATTTAACTCAAGCTGCCAATCGGAAATCATATCAGGTGAAAGACGACCTATTCTATTTTTACCCGTTGTGTTATTCACTCGATTATAAAACACCGGCAATGCTGAGCAGTGCACGATCTGATTAGGCGGCAATTGACACCAGAATGAGATCAGCCGAATGCGGCTGGCTGTTGTTGCCGCTTGTTTCAGGTGCAGTCACCTTTACACGGCCGCGTTTCCATGTTTGTTCCTCCTTCTCCCCATCACACAGTAACTCACCGTGTCCGCGTCTGTATCATTACCATCCCGGTCACGTGCGAATGCTGCGCGGGGAAAACATAACATTATATGGTTGCTAGCCGACCGACGTGGCACACGTGAGTTATGGCGGGCGAGTACCTGAAATATGGCGTGTTTTATCCGCAGGGCTGCGAATCTGAATCATTGACGATGTAAATCATGTCGGTGAAACCTCGTGCGCTAATTTGTGACAGTTTTACGCGTTAATACATTCACTGGCATTCACGATACGCGCTCGTGCCTCTAGTGAAATATGATGTGTACTTTGAAATCATCGATTCCACAGGGATCGGCGCGAAGAGGAAATTTCTATCAGTATCACAGATACGATTCGTAATAAACATGATGCTTACAGCCTCTTAATCGACACTTATAGGTAGATATCGTGTTGCTAAGGCGTGATTCGTGACTTTTAACTCGTGCACTAGCTCGTAATTCACAGGTAAATATGTCCCGTGATGGTGATGCGAGAGAATGGAACAAATGAGATCACAGTGAGCCCATAGTAACTAAGCTCGCTCTATAAACAGCGACATAATATCATGTCAATGCCCTTCAAGTCGAATTGTTGGGTAAGAAAACAGGAAAAACAGGTCGATTACATGATTCAAGTTTCCCATCCTTTCTCCGCATGCACAAAGCCACTTTAACGACTTCAGCAAATGTTGGGGTTATTGACCCCAATGCGGTGTTTTTTTTATCTTCCTGTGTTTATTTGTGACACGCATGCTCAGATTTCCGGGCGGGGCCCTTTTCATGGGAGCTGCCGAGTGTGTTGAGAACCCGCGGGGACATGTTCATATCATAGCCGCGCCCTTTCTCGGGTGCCCTCGGGCTGACAACCGCCCGCGGGGGACCGGCGATTCAGGGCCCGATCGCCTCATATACGTCATACAGAAATGCAAATCACCCGCGTTTTATGTCGTCTGCTCTTTTCATGATCCGCGCGCCCGCCATCTTTACGAGCGAATGATACTTGTTACCCGGAATTTCGGGTCCATGTCTAAAATTTAATCAATAACTCTGATGAGGATTAGCCGGCGCAGAGTTTTGATGGCGACTCTCATAATCAAGTGGGTTACACGCCTGAATAACCCGGTGCAATGGCGGATTTATGCGAACATGTCGGGATGAACAACTATTCGCAGTCTCCGCATGATCGGACGATTATTGATCATGGGATGATACATTTTGTATTAGACGGGCGAGTGTCGGAGGCTTGTTGGTGAAATGCATCGCTATCTCGCCTGCCATATCCGCCTCGTTTATCATCAGTAGTAGTGAAATAGTTAGCGTGCTGCGAGGCACAACTTTCATCTACACCGGACACAGTTGCCGAGTGACGTCCGACTCCGGCTCAAGTTCAACTCGAGACCCGCTGATTTGAACCCCGCCCCGCACCTCTCCGGGGTGGGTGGCTGCTGGTCGTCGATAGCGAATGTCAATAACAGTTGGGCAAGAGAACAAACACGAGTGCTCTATACATAACCAGTAATGGATATCAGTTACTTGACCCGTGTACAGAATCAACAGAAAACATGCGTTGATGTTTACAACTCCCACCATCGCTCCTTTAAAATGGACGTGTGCCACAGTTAATGATGGGGAAACGTCATCTGGTCGATCGGAATATATAATAATTTCCTTAGCCGGACAGCAAACAGCTGGATATTACCCATAACAACGGTTTCTAAACTGGGGTTAACTGTGCAAAGGTCAGCGTGGCAATGATCCGCCTGGAGATTAAGGCGGGGGATAATTGCGTTGTCTGCAGCTGTAGCGGCTAATCTGATGTTAAGTCCGGGGGATTTGCCAGTTTAGCCGGCTCACGACAACGCTGCACGCAACGGGCACAATCTAATGTCATTTGCTGCCAGCACTGGCCACTTCTCTGGACATCCTAATCGGCAATCAGATAGCGGCGGGAGCGCAGATAACTAGCCTCGTCTTTATGAATTTCAGTTGAGCACGATGAATAAATCCATAGACACCCTGCTGGTTGGACAGGCTAATGAAAGGTGACCAGACTTGTGTGACTTCTTCATTGTCATCAAACAGTAGCACGATGAAGGCAATCAGATAGCTTTGATAACAAAAGAGAGGCTTAAGTGCTCGATGCATTCTCCGAATTTCACTTCGATCGACAACATTCAATTTACTCGCCCCAAATTAAAGCAATTAACTGAAACAATTTATTCGGTGTGCGGCGCAATGCCACGACATTTAATTGATTCATCGAGACTCCAGCTAACTGCATCCTTAAAGTAATACCGTTTCCGTTTGAGTTGTCATGCGAGTTACGCAATTCACACTCGTCCTATTGACAGAACGCTGTTGGAAATGCCAAACCAAATATTGAGCAAGTCGCATTGCTTCCCCAAATTGTCCAGTCTTTGTCTCCTAGCTGCTGCATCCAATAAACCCTATTGGTATTCTATTGTCTTTGATGCCGTCATTTGATGCTTGGTGTGTCAGCTGTGGTCTATATTATACGACTCTACCGCCTGTCGTCTGCTACTTTACAAGGACACAGGACGCAGGATTGTACACATTGCTGCGGGCAATCGCCGACAGTAACACCCTTCCTGGCCTCTAGGGGGCGGACGAATTTGCTTTTATGGGTCACAATATCTGAGGGGGATATGAAGTGCCGCTATCGCCGCATTATCGTGAACTCCTCGCTGGTGAGTACTAAACCCTCTACCCATTATTTGCATCCACCATATTCTACGTCGTAAATTTTAGGGTTATGAGGATGCGTGCGCTGCGGCTGGATCGTGGCGCGTGCATTTATCCCAGTGTCCTCCTGCAGGGGATTAACGGAATATTCCCCAGATCATCCTGCATGATTATCCCCAGTTTAATGGACCGCTTTTTCTCGTGTTGAGCACGAATGTAGGAGCAAATTATTCTCTATTTTGCTCGGGGGAGTCGAATGGTCAACCCGTCATGCGGAGAGTGCGTGGGAGATATTGCGCACTTGTTGGGAGAGGTTCGGGAGTTCACACGTGTCAGGGACGCTGGTATTATCCTGCTGACACCCCCAGTGTAATTGGTTCTCCTTTACTCCCTTGCCCTTTTATAGCTCCTAGTCGCTAAATAAGTTCAGTCGGTAGCCGGTATATGTTGGTTATCGGGAATGTAGATGCATGGCTTCGTGATTTGCACTGGTAGCCATCTTTATTCGTGTCATGTTGCTCTGTAGAGGGTTACTTCCGGTGCGGAAGAGTCCACGTAGCTTGTGCACATGACTTCCGGTTGATATTGCAGACTGTTCCCCCTTTTGATTTGGTGCTCAGCTATGTCAGCTGGTGCTTGACAATTTTATCCCATGTGGTTTTGTAATGTGTTCTTTTGCCACCCGTCCAATTAGATCACCGTGTTTATGCATGTTGACGGCGCCGGCAGCGAGAAGAAGATTGCTGCCGGTGATTTCATTCATGAGGTGTCGCGGTTTACCCCCAAGTGTTTCGGGGGCGAGCACAAGGGCCTCCTTCGCAGCCCATCACAACGACGTAATTTGAAAGCCATTCGCGGGACATAGACAATCAGTCCCGGCATCTCGCCACCCTCATCTCTTGCATACAAGATCATACCAGGCATCGCGGTATCAAGCCATTCTCGGGCTCTCAGCCGTGCGGCCCCACTCAACTTGTGCTGACATCATCAGATTTACCGCCTCATCCTGCCATTTAACCGGGGAGATGCCCGCGCTGTAATCACATACAAGAGGCTGGCAGCAGTCAATCGCTGCATATCATCTCCATATTTGACACAATATAGATGAGAGTCGGCCGGCATAAGCTAATCAACAGAAACACCGATGTACATCAGGCAATATCAGGTTACACCTGATCAGATTTGATGAGGGTTTCGTGTCACGTCCGCGTAGAAATCACTCAAATTTCTCCCCGACCGCGGACTAGGTGTCGATTTCAATATCCTGAATTGACGTGTGTAAATGCCGAGAGGTGAGCGATATATCTCCGCAAAATCACTGTTGACATCGCCCCGGACTGGCCCGGCCTTTCAGACGGCCCACTCAGGAATGGCTATTCCCCGGTTTGTTCTAAAACTCTGGACAGATATAAATCACGTAACGGGTGGGAGAGCCGCTCCTGGGACAATATGACTTATTTCCCGGGCACTACGAGGAGAGGGGACGGTCCGTTCTCCCCGCCATCGAGTTATTGCGTCTGAACATGAGCGGAGTCAGACGATGCGACGTTCGTGTGCAATATGTTTACTTTCTCGTATTATCGCTCTTCGGCGGCAATCTGGTGGTGGGCAGGAGAGATAATTGAGCACCACACGAGGCTCTAACCGGTGAAAGATTAACCGCCAGATTTAAAGGTCTCGATTTGATGGCTGCGAGAATCACGTGTAAATTAGTAACTGGGGCAAACCATCTGGCATGACCAAGATATAAGGCTGCTGAGATTGCCAAGGCCAGGTAATTACAATTTACTGTTGGCTCTAATTGTAGGGGAGGAAATGTTATTAAAGGATTGGATCGACTTTAGATTGACCCCTTCCTCCATTAGCCTGATCATACGAGGAGAATGCGTGACCTAGGAACGATTCTTCCTTAACGGACAGCTATCCACTTTGGCCACGAGCACGTTCTCTTGGCATGCGATAGCTTGACTCACGAAGACGGAGATCCCAATTTGGTGAGAGCTCGGTTGTCCTGATTCTCTCGTGTTTGTCGTGTAATTTCACCCCGCGAGATATTTTTGCCGTTGGAACGAGACAAGGACGTTTTATGGAGGATCTTTCGCTAGCATTTACGTGCGCGACGTGGGTGTAGCCCTGGACAGCTATCTGCCCAGTTTACACAAACAGGAAAACATTCCAGATATTAGTTTTTTGCCACTTTTCAAGTGGATATTTATTACAAACCTGGGACCGGAAATGGCGGTGATATCACTGTTGAGACATCTGTATTCCACCTGCCACCGGAAATCGTCTGCTCAGGATATTAGTCAGTCATGTCACGTGGGTAATACCACCGACCTACTTTAATTTCCTCTGGGAGCGGTACCACGTGACAGACATGTGACATCCTTGTCGGTGGTAATGACGACAGACGCGACCCTCGCATTTCGGTTTGATTCAGTTTCCCTGACCCTCAAGACATTGTTGATGTCAACGAAAATGGATCCTTAATTTAAGCCACGCCATGCTTTTACCGCACCCTAGTGTCTCCGAGAGAGCGATGCCATGCACCATTATCTTCCACTAATGGCCGGATTGCATTCTCCGGTAATAATGCGCACGTGAGAATGGCTATCAGAGGAGATGTGACCCTTACGTGTGAACTCTCCTGTAGCTGTTAATTACCGCTCCTTCCCTCTCGCATCAGCAGTAAAACCCTGCTCCCCAAAATCCCGGGTAGTAAATTCAGCCTTGAACTGCCTCTCCTTAGCTCTCCTTGCTGGTGACTTTAAGTATGGCTAATCCGACCAGACATGTGCGGTTCTTTTGAAGTGACACAGAGCGTCGTATTAGTAGAACAAACGTACGTGCACCAATCATATTTACCTTTTATTTGAGTTAAGATGAACAGACTGCTAGTTTATCTGTGTGTATCTGAATGAGAAGCCATGATGTGAGGCGTCATCTAGAAGCCAGATGATGAAGATGAGCTTGTAACTTAAGCCAGCGATTGATGAGAATCTGCTGGAGGATGGAAGACGGTGACCGAATGACTCCTGGGTATTCGTGCTAGTCACATGATACATAATCACGTGACACAATCACTGCCCCGGGGCGTTTCTCCTCAGCACCAGCACAAATGATGTAACTTAATAAATTTATAAATGGACTTGCTCGCGTTTCCTCTCCGAATCCCTGCACCCCAGATTGCAAGCACTTAGTTTGCTTTGGAAGACGACAGCTTAAAGCCATACATCTGAGTGTGTGTGAGGTAGCACTGCTTTGCCTGTTTGAGAATGGATTGGTTTGTTGTTTGAAGCTGGTAAGAAGAATGGTACCCGGAGTGGTTTAAGCAATAACATAGAGCCGGGTGATCGCTGGAGAGGCAGGCATCAGCGTCACGGTCAGACTTATCGATTTCCCGCGCTTTCTCCTCGCCCAACGCCGGATAAATGATGCAATTATCACTCATTGCGTAAGCTTCCTCAATATTTACGGAGGCCACGAGCCTTGAATGTGAAGTTGTGTCTGGTATTGACAGCCGCACAAACAGCGGGAGGAAGGAGATGAGAATGTGCCTAGCAACCAGACGGTGACCGAGCCGACCGTTAACATTAGAAAGCGTGCACGGCAATTACCTAGACTGGGACAGCCGCGTATCGTCTACAACTTCGCTTCTGTTTAGGACTGGATGAATTCCGATAGAAAATTGGGATTGATTGGCTAAATTTATCTCATCCAAACTAAGCTACTTTAGCTATTGACTAGTTGTTAAAGAGGCAATATGCTAACAAGTCCTTGAGAAGATTCATCCGGCTTTAGATTGCAGTTTGGCGATTTAGTTAGCTGGATAATATGACCAACAAAAAGCAATTCCGGTGACCACTAAATCTGGCATTGCGAGCTTCGTGAAGAGGGATAACATTTTACAGATCTTAAATAGTGTGAGCAATCATTTCCCTAGTATGAAGGATATTTGGCATTTCGGAAGGTCTTATGTGGACCACAAGCTTCTAATTTGGTTCTCAAATGGAAAGTTTGCGAGGCAATAAATCACGGAGGAAGGAGAATTTTGCATGCAGCCTGCTATCCAATATCTGCATATCCCAGCTGAACACCCTTAGAGATTCTTGTCACTATGCACAATATTTCTGTGCTAAGACAGATCTGAACCTAATTGAGGCAGCAATTGATTCGGTGGCCGGAAGAAAAGCCTCGTAATAGATTAGAGTGTGAAACCATTACGTATAAGACCGAGGATTCGAGTCAAAAATTGATGGGCAACTGGGAGCCATATACTGTAATCAACCTGGCCAGAATTCAACTTTCACCCCTGGTGACTGATAAATCACAAACCATAATTGCATGGGACTTTCTGCGGTGGCCCAGCGGTTATTATACTCTAGCGGTCAGCGCTGAAGACGTGCCATTTTTCAGCAACTGTGATCTTGAATTCTGTTCATGACGTCGACCAAGAACATAGAGCCGAGAGCATTGGCCTTTAGGGGACGCCAATCACTACAGCCACCTGTTGGGCGGCCATTGGCTTGGTGGGAAAACGGCCCGCTGGAGCAGCCGACACTGATGAAGAACCTCCTCGCCGACCAATCGCCTCAATGAGTTTGTCTTTTATTGAGTGGCACGCGAAGTCTTCATCCACTTTACCTTTAATGGCGCAGTTAATACGGCCAGCCGCCGTTTTGGGAGCTTTGAAAGTCATCACTCTTTTCGACATATTGTCCCGATTCTTTCGCTAGCATTCTCGGTGGTCAACCAAGCTCATTTAATGAATGTCTTCCTTTATGCGGCAGCCTACCTCGTTTACTGGGGCTTCCAATTCGGTGCCTCAGACACGCCATTTTAGTAGCCCCGTAGAAGCAGGCCTGTTTCCAATTAACAAAGTCCTAATACTAACTGTCTATCAAACACCCCCTGTGAGCTTGCATAACGCGCGGGTAGTTTGTAAATCGATTTGCTGAAGTAAAAACTCGGGTGTCCCTATGACGATTGTTTATCTTACCCGACACAATGTCTGCGCGTTATTGGATACTTCCTAGGGCGATGCAAGCATCGATTAGTTTCCCCAGTCGGCCCTCCCCGTGCCATCCCGTCCCGGTGACGCTGTATCGCCGCGCCCAGTCCCCGGGACCGTGCGTGGCCATGCCTGGCTGGCAGCACTCCTCTCCCGGTGGTGACAAATTGAGCAATAAACCCAGTGAGCCAGCAGGGGCACAACCATAACATTGGACCTTTGCTTTGTGTGAACACAAACGACCATGGTCAGGGACATGATTGCGGTTTATAATGGTGGAAATTCATAACGCGAATGTCCCGCGTATATTAGTTCGACACGGGCTCCGGTGATTTGCTGCTCCCAGCTTCGGGAGATTCCTGGTTAGTTAGAGCGATCTGGGGAGAAATCGGGTCAGGAGGCTAATGGAAAACTCGATACCCGTCTCTCGTCCGTAGCTTATATCATCAAAGGTGGCAGCAAATGAGTCGGCACCAATTGAGAGGCCTCCAGTTGCCGGGTTTCGTGAGAGTCGGCGAATCTATCCGGTTGCCCATCGCACTGAGAATTTGCAGACGTCTGAGTAAAAAGGCAGCCCTCGGGTTTACTAAATGCACCCCAATAACCATTAATTTGTGTCTGGCGTCAGGTCGCGGCGGAAACGCACGACAGACGACACCAAATATAAGCGGCTAGAGCCAGTAGCTCGCTCACCTCAGCTCGGCAAATTACAAGCTTTTGACGAGGCATCAGTCGCACAGCGGGGCTCATTCTAATGATCACTCTCTCGCCACGCATTTTTATCACTGCCTTACCTGATGGCAGCTACCAATAACCACTTTACCGAAGATGCTATCTACTCTGTCCATCATTAGTCCATATGAGGCGCGCTTTGTTTCTTAGTGAGTGCCGACTATTGGCAAAATGAATGACATCGACCGAGCCAGAGAGGACCGTTATTTTTATCGCTGGAAAGGAGTGGTAACACCTGAACAAAGGACTTTTGGTCTCGATCTTTGTCTCTGATACAGGTGGTGAAGTGCGTGCGCAAAACTGCCGTCTGCTCTTGTCACCTTCACTAAAACACAAATCGACACAGGATGTTTGCGTTTTCTTAGGATAGCGCGGGAAAGGCACACGCTACGATCAAAGTTTGCTCATAAAAACGCGGTTTTTATTTTTCAGGTGTGCTCCAGTCAACGATGAGTCACATTATTGGCAGCGCGGTCGTTTGTATAGGGTTTATGGCGGGAAAAAAGCAAAGGTTGTAATTGACGGCAAGCTGGGGCCTGTCTGAGTTAAAAGTCAGAACAGCAGGCCAGATGAAGACGCAGTTACCCCTTTGTTTTATGCCCGGAACAACGACGTTAAAATTATTATCAAGATGACATTTTCAGTACACACTGGTCAGAGCAGTGCAGATTCCATGGTTCGTCTAGACATTCCTGGTCACTCAATATGATCAAATTCATAATTACAATTAGACCATAAATGCAACAGTTTATTAATGGAAGTAGGCTTGGCTTGGAGGAAGGGTATGTAGAAAGGACATATGGACATGTTGTTTTGGTCGATCCTTTCGTCTTCACATCTCATCTCCGCAGAAAATTGAACTAGGAAATGACACCCATGTCAACGACAGTTCTGTCGATAATATTCATATCAGCTGGTTATTTCCAGCAAAGAGAAGACGAAGATGACACCCTGTATCTGGGTTAATAAATAGTGTTGGTATAAAACTGGCTGCTTGATGTGAAAACAAGATGCTATCCTGGTGTAATAGCTCTCGGATGACGGCCAGAGATCTCATGTGGCCATACTTGACTGGGACTCGAAAATATAATCCCAGACAAGCCCCTTTCAAACAAGATGTTTAGCATTCGACTTGGGGTTTCAGCCGCAAGCAACGATCACTATCATGGAAATTAGGAGTTGTTCGT
>JAXGGS010247293.1:0-15185 GCA_035585475.1 Armandia brevis | reverse complement strand
ATTCCCTATACTTGGCAATGTAGACATACGCATCTACTCGAATTTTATTCTTTATACTACCGGTGATTCAATTTCATGTACACATGTTTGTTCATGACGTTGTTTGAATCAGAAAATTCTGCAAGGATGCTTCTTATTCTCATAAACCTTTAATTCCTGTTTACATTAATGTCACAAAGCACATCGCATCGTTGATGGTCATTACTCAGGGATGTATAACATTACTCAGTGATGTAAAAATAATTCCTACATAAGATAAAAATATAGTCAGAGATGTAAACCTTTACAAGGGGATATCAAACACTATTCGGGGACTTTGAACATTCCTGCGGGATGTTGCTGAGTAAGAAAATTACTAACTGATGTAAAACACTATTTCGGGCTGTAAAACATTACTCAGTGATGTTTATATAGAGACCTGCGTCATCGTCTCACCGATACCAAACAGAATTAATGAATGTATTTGCTGAAGACTTAGCGCAAAATTTGATTTCACTGTAACTAGAGTCAATACATTCTGTTAAAGCGGAAAATGCCAATCTGCAACCAAGCAGAAATTGTCTCTTGTGAGGGTATCAAATTTCACCCTCAGGCTTGAGCAAAGATGCAAACACATTTAATTACATTTGAGATCCCATTCATTGGATGTAAGCTTTTGCTCGGGCGCTATTTCTGAGAGGAATCATTTGGTTTAATCAAACATGTCTCCTTTATTAGAGCTTGTATATGTACAAAACTATTATTGGATTCGGGGTATTCAAAATAAGGTACGAATGAAGGTTGAAATGTCATGCTGAATGGGGTATAGTTGAAGGGTATTGAGTACACTCTGGTTTTCATTAGGATCATGCAAGATTTCCTTTCGTATCGTTCCTCGGACTTGCTCAGTTGAATCCCCTTTTATCCGGTACGAGTAACGCTGTATGAACGTGTATTCAAAACTACCGAAGAACTAAATAATAAAAGTTAAAACTTCAAGCACAGAAAGAGCCCCCGGTTTGCTATGTGGTCGGGTCTAGCGATGTTCCATATGCAGACTATATCGGATATATCTGAACATGCTGGTCCGAGGGAAATCGGTCGGATTAATGTCAAATCACAGATTGTGGGGATAAATGCTGATGAATTGTTGTCCTAAAAAATGTTGTTTGAGCTAAACTATTTCTCAAAGGCTGCTCATTCATCAGACGAGCATTTTCATTCCTCGAAAGCCGCTGAAAGAGGAAACACCATCCTTTAAATGCAGATATTTAATGCTACTACTACTGCGGTGCTGTCATTGACAGTAAGTAGCATATATATCGTGTTACCAAATACAGTTAATTTCATAAGTAGTTATTCGACTAAATGGTGATTATAATAATTTTCAGTTTGGACATTAAAAGGGGATAGGATGGATAGTATTTATCTCAAAGTTAGTTTAGACTGCATAAATGTATTAAATAATTTATCATGCTCCCCCGCATGGGCCAGTTATTTAAGCTCAGTAATTCTGCGTGACCACCAGTATCAGGGGGGGAAACACCACGGCGCAGGTTATAACGGGAGGGCGGATCTTACTCCGAGGAAGCGAACGAGCCGCTTCAGGTACGTGAGTGTAAGTATATGTTCTTTATTGTTAGAACTGGGCCCATTACACAGCCTTCACAACACACTGGCATCTGAATCTCATCAGTCAATTCACTCAACGATTCGGCCAATCTCAAATCACCGCATCTTACCAGCTTGTGGCTGATCCATATTCGTCAGGTTCCGAGGATGAGGAAGAAGAAAAGGTGGCAAAGATAGAAGATAATCTTGGAGTGGCTGTGGTGACAAAAACAAGAGCTGAAAGGTTTCACCAGCCCCAGTTTACAGCCCTAGCAGCCTCAGAACATTGTCATGGCAACGCATATAAAGAGAGCAAATACAGAACAACCGGTGGAGAAGAACCTGAAATTTCAGCCAGTGTCAAAATGAAACTGAGCCAGGAGAGAAGGAAACGAAGAGAGAGGAGACACACGAAGATGGAAGAAGATATCGGCAGGGATGAATACAGGGCTCGTGGGTTGCTGCACAGTCGGGATGGATGCTCCTTGTGTACTGTAACCCGCGATTCCACGGTTACTCAACAGAAAATCAATCTGCTGTCTGACGAGCAGACCTCGACATTAAAAGTCACCATTCCTCATCTAAACAGATTCATCCCTGTGCGAGATGCCCTCCAGGGTGGTACGTCATTTAGCGGAATATCTGAGCAATTCTCACAAAACTCACAGGATTCTGTTCTCAGTTCTTCGGGTGGGGAAATGAAACCGCGTGAGCTGGAATCTTGGATCTTTACCCCGAGTTACGGCAGAGCAGAGGACGGCTGCTTTAATTACAACCACGCTATGGTAGATGGAGAAGGAAGGAGATGTCCATCTGTGCAGATACTGGTGGTGAGAGAGGAGGAGTTCGATGTACAGCCATTACTGGGGTAAAACTCACGCGATCCTCCAGTTACAAGGCGAATTTAACATTGATGGTAAAACACAGATCGCTGGAGCGGGCGGAATCGGTTATGCTCGACATGTCATCATGAAACTGGCAAAGAAATGGAATCTAGATCGGATTTTTATGATTGATGACAACTACATCTCCATGCAGAATCTGGTTACAGAGATGAAAGGAGAGAAGGAATATCTTGTTAAGGACAATGAGAACAGGGTAACCACCACAAACATCCCTCTATTCCAAGCACTGAAGGAGATGGAGAGGTTACTGATCTACCCAGATAAACCACACGAGGGTGTCAGTAGATGTGTCAAGATGCTGGGAGATTCATTTCAACCCGTCTCTGGTTACGGCTCTGATGAACTTGGCGCTTTCACGGATAACCCAGGCAACTATGCTGTAATTGGTTGCCATAGAGATCGTGGATCAAGGAAGATCACCAGCAACTTCCGGCGAGTGAATGTCTACTCTGTGATGCTGATAAACACGCAGCATAGATCGTGGAATAGCCTGAACTTCCGGTGTGTGACGTCGCGAAGACCTGTTGAAACTAAACGGGCCACCGATGGTGGTGAAATTCATGAGGTTCATGTTTCGGAAGGCAAATCTGAGATCACAGATAATACAGAAGATGTACGAATGGCCAAGCGGCGTAAAGTTGCCGTCAGCTATAGCGAGGAACTCCCTGATAAACGTCGCACCGGAGAAAGAACAACGCATCATTGTGTCTTACATACAGCGGGACCTATGTCCGGGTTACGTCATAATTAACATGAAGGAGGGACAAGAGTATGGCAAAAAACAACGAATCTCCAGGAGAGACTCTCCTATTCGCACAGCTAGATACGTCATGTGACGTGAATGGAGTCATTCGGAAACTGAACGATACGCCAGGCATCGGTGGCTACTTGAAGCATGTCTTCATATTTTCTTACAGGTTCTGTTTTGTAAACAATTTGAGAAGCCAAATGGACTTGATGAGAAGAATTGTCAGAATTGTCAGCTGGTCAGGGTTGTTATGCTCACGACTAAATATTGCTGTCTTCCCACAAACTGAGACCTGCAGCTCGGAAGCCATTTTAAGTGACCTTTTTACAACCCCGTTGACGTTGTGACCTTCTCTGTTTTTAACTCATTGCGCAATATAAATTGCAACCAATAGGATGAATTCCATTGCATTATATCTTCTTAATCGCTCCGATGCTCTCAGTTTCTGGCAATTCTGGCTCAATTCTTAACCATGCAATACATCAGCTTTTGGAAGCATATATCATAAGAGGGAATACATTCATGAAAAACGAACCGTGTTATATATTATTCTTAGTTAAGTGTTGGTGTCACCACGGTAAACTCACGGTAGATCCCTGTGAATGTTTAAATACAGATTGTTCAAAGTATCACAGCATAATCCATTTGCATAACGGTTTAAAAGCACCTTTGTCAACAAATTAAAGTATCTAAACCCCCCCCCCTGCCCCTCCTTACCCACAATAGGCTAATTGATTGCTATTAGTTTGCTTGATTCGGTTTAAAAGATATGCATTCATTTTATAATGTATAAATTGTCCTTTAAATAATACAATTATTTAAGACGGAGTTCATGAACATATATAACACAAATGTAATGATGCAAAATATTTGAAAAGTTCCGCAAGTGTTCTTGTGGCGAGTTCCGATAACTTATACACGTCAGAACACTTCTACTGGGAGTGAAACGAAGCAACAACATTGGCTACTTTCTCCGATAGTCGGCAGTGTACTAGAAAATTAGTTGTTTCTCAGGCCCCGCCCGCATTGGCCTGAGACCCCCCCCCCGCCCCCTCTTTTTATTGGATAAAGCGCGAGAAAATAAAAATAAATACCTGCCGCCCCTAATTTCACAGATTTTTTTTTAAAAAACTGCCGCCCCTAATTTCACAGAAAAAAAAACAAAAAAAACTGCCACCCCTAATTGACAAGGAAGAAAAGAAAATAACAATGGAAAAAAAAAATCCCCCAAACCAACTCTCACCCAAGGAATACCCCCTAAATGTGTCTAGAACCCCTAAAAATGGGCCAAATGTTTCAAAAAAAATATTAAAAAGGCTAGAAACCGATTAACTTAAATGTGCATTCCTCCTGTCCTCCTTTAAAAACAAATCATCACTTGTGACTAGCACAGGAAACAGTGAATAGAAAATATAAGTATATAGGCAACAAGAGTTCATTAAGTATTTTGTTATATACAGATTCAGGGCTATCGTCACTTTACATAGGATCCCATAAACCAGGATACTACGGTGTAATGACATATAGTTTGTACCAGAAATAAGCATAGGACTTAATATCTCATTTATTCCGGGACAATATTTCATATTGTGTCACGGCTCGAGTTACTCTATGAATCACCCCAACTGTTAACATTTGAACTGTTCGATAACTTACTCCCTAAATCAGTGTAAATTAGTTATTATTTCATACTGATTGTGTTAACTAACTTTACAAGTGATATCGAAATCCACATGTTGGTCTAATTTGTTTTAAGATCAAACGATACCAAGTGCTGAAATTAACGTTTATATTTCTGACGTAATGACAAATGATTTTTAAGCCAATGATCCAACTTTAAACAATGACTACTCGCTCAATGATTCAGTATTTGCTAGATTATTTTTACGATTTTGTCGATGATTAAACTATTAATCATTCCGACATCAGGCACGCATTCTACCACTGAACCGCCAATTCTTCCAATAACCCAGAAGATGTCCCCTAAAATCGGTAGAATAAATGCTTGCGTAAATGCTGCTGGTTGTTAAAGTCAAACGATTTCCAGCCTAATTCACAATTGTAGCAGTAAGAGAAAGAGAAAATAATTGCTCCCTTAATATAATAAATCCAGTACAGTTAAACAAGAAAATGCATTAAAAACTTTCCCCTTGATATCACTTATTTGGTTGTGAGGTAGAAAGATCTTAGTATATTCCGATATTTTGGATAGATGGAGAAAATTCACCTGCAAACAGAATCCAGTATGATTGACTTTCCACATTTTGGTTCACTAACACGCATCTTTCATGAGCGCTATCGGAAATTGTTTACCCGAGGTTCGATCAACTTAATCCGAGTTCCCTCATTTAATTTCAGAGGTGTTTTTTTAATGTGTTGATGAATCACAGAATCACTGTCCATACCTAAATCATGGTAAATGCTTGAAATAAACGATTTCAAGTTCATTAGTTATAGCAACAAAAACTAGATTAACGAGTCATATTGCTGTAACCACGGCTGATTTGGCCTCATTTGTGATCAGCTTGTTCAAATCAAATAAATATCACTTGTATAATTGATGAGAAAAATAAAAAATATATATCTATTGCGCCGATTCAGGCTTACCCCCCTGCTGTTCGCAGTAAAAATGAACTTCCCGACCTCGTTTACTGCGAGCTGGTAAATAACATTCTCCATAATTATAATTCGACATTAATCTGCTGGAAAGAAATGTCACCGATAGTTTATCAGGTGCACAGCTACTGTTTAATTATTGGTAATGTAAGCAAATAATCAGGGCATTATTACCTTCGTTACTTTGTACATTTGTTAATCAACCACTAATAAAAGCTTACTAGGAAATGAAATTGTTTGCTACTTTTTATTAAGTGACTCGTTGATAGATGCAGTTGTTCCAATATAGATCAAACAGTGTGGTTTGTTTCAACATTCGAGGACAGGAGACATTTCAACTCTTCACAGTGCATTAGACAAGAATGTTGCCAGAAGAATATAAAGCGATCGCACAGTTTCTAGTGATATATGTCCTGCCTGTTTTCATATTCACTGGATTATTGGGAAACCTTCTGATAGGCGTCATTGTTAGGAAACACTTCACAAGCAGCAGCAGCAAGACTTTCATCATCAGTCTGGTCATTGTTCAGTCAGTGAAAATTCTTCTCATTGGAGTGTTACTCTGGATTCGTGAACTTTTTAATATTAAGGGCAATGACTCAATTGTTGCATGTAAATTGATGTTTACTATTGGACTCGTCCTTCAATCGCTGAGTGTGTATATCCTCCTGTGCGCCTGTGCAGATAGGTTTATTGCTGTGGCGTTCCCTATCTTCTGGAAGACAAAGGTGAAGGCCAAACATGCTGCCTTTATCCTGATTGTTGTCACTGGAATACCAATTGCAAAAGATGCATACAATTACCAGATGGCGAAATATGAACACATTTCGGGCGAAGATTTGTGTATAAAGGTAGTGCATAGAAATAAATTAAATCACCTGAATCATAAAAAATGTTCAATAATTGATGTGAAAAATGCGATTTATTATGTTATAGATTGCTGACTTGGACAACACGGGACACAATATATTCATATGGATAGATTTTGTAAATAGTGGCATAATACCAGCCTTAGGAATCATTCTTTCCAATGTAGGTATTGTGTATTGTTTGAATCATGCGCAGAAGAGAGTGGTCCCTCGACTTGATAATCCAAAAAGTGTCCCTGTGTCAACCGATGTAACACTCGGTGAATGTCCAACAGGAATCGCACCTTCAGACAGCAAGGCGGTTGTGGAATCACAATCCAACAAACATGAGGTACGTGGCAAGCAGTCTAACAGCAAGACCAAGAACGAACTGGGCGCTCATTGGAAAGGTAAAACTATCAGGTCGTTCAGACAAATGAAATTGAAGCACGAAGTTATACCAGAGGTCGCTGTAGCCGTAGAGGAAACATCAAACATTGGCTCAGGACAATTAGAGAACAATCCACAACCACAAATAGCGAAGTACGATGTAACGAATGCAATAATTCGATAAACAACAACTAGTCTCATTGTTGTTTCAACTATAAATTTCACTATTCATTTATGCAAATGTATCTGCTTGCTAAACTGGTTCTATGTTGGCGCCGTTGGTTTCCTGTCACAGACAATGATGACTATTTTAATTGTGTTCAATAGTTCATTAACTGTTTGGTGTTTTGTCATCACAAGTAAAATGTTCAGAAATAAGATTAAACATTCATTTTATGGATTAATATGATGTGCGTCATGTGTAAGTCTGCCGTCTAACCAACAAACCTAAATTCCTGTGTGGCTAAATTGTTATGGTCTTTAGAATATCAAATAAGCTTAGGGGGAATGTTTGGTACATTCGTAATTGATGTAATAACTGTGGTCTGCTCTGTGTTTGAATTTATCTCACTCATTTTGTTTGTATTTTGATCTTTTGTACCAGTATGGCGTGTTAATAAACCGCTATGAAAACCACTCATGTTTGAGGGGAAAGGCAGCTGAGGCTAATGACACTTTTACTTCATTGACAAAGTATGATGCTGCTTTTAGAACATTGCATGAAACAGTTCAAGATACATAATTTGTTGTTTTGATGTAATTAATCAGACAATTAAAAATATGTTCAATACATGAATACAATGATTTTCTCCTTTCCTTGATGTTATTGATGCCGTCTGCTGTTTATACTAAATCCGTCCGTGCTTGAGCTTACACGGTAGAAACCACATCATATGACCGCTGATTCATAATAATGTTCCTGCTGTATATTCATACACCCAAGGGTGCGGTGCCATGCCACAGAAAACCAAACAGGACTGACATACCCGCATCACATAGAGGATAAGATTCGCAGTCTAAAACATTGACCGTTCACGGATTCAGTGAGAAAGAAGAATGCCAATGGGTCGATAACATTTTCTATCGACCGACCTGTTAGTAATGAGACGTCTGGTGATGCGGATATGACGTTAGACGATATTGGGAAGACTTCACATATCCGTTCTGCTAATGATGCTACATTATGTACAAGCAAATGCTCTGGGGTTGATCGTGACGTCAGTGAAAACGAGCGTGACGTCAGTGAAAACGAGCGGCGTGACGTCAGTGAAAACGAGCGTGACGTCAGTGAAAACGAGCGTGATGTCAATGATAGTGGCGGGAGCGGAGATGAATGATAAAAAAAATAAAAAGGACAAGGTTGAGGCTTCTAATGCAGAAAATAACGTGTTGAAGCCGTGTATTTATATTCATTTATTTATATAGAATGGAATGGATTCAATATGGCAATATCCTTTACCTTTCAATAGAGCCCCTTATTTGTGATAATGCCAAATTTCTAAAACGATCCGCTTGTGTCTTTGTAGTTGTAAATGTTCGTGTTTTAAGAAGGTCAAACTCCAATACAGAAATGAATGTTTCTGTTTTCCGTTTAGACTTCTTGTGTGGCATCATTTGTGGGGGACGTAATAACACAAACGCTATTAGATCAGCAGTGATTTCTCTGATAGATTAAAATTCCCCTCGACCAGGTGTTCAAATAGTAATCCCCAGAATTTACCTTTCCGTCATGTTTTGTTTTTTATTTAATGAACAAAAAAGATGCGGCAGGTTTTTTGTTTTTCTTCTAAATTGCAAAAAGAGGCGGGAGAATTACGAAACAATTTATTAATTTTATGAAGCCTACACCAAACAAACTAAAACTTAGCTCTGTTATTAGATTACAATGACGTCTTTAAAAATGCCATTATAATAAGCAACCTCATATTAATACCGCATGGTAATATGTATTATCAAACGGTAAATGTGAATCGGTGACATGCTCTTGACATCAGTTTGTTTTTTACACGGTGGCATGAAGAAATAAATACAATATAGGAATCAATTCATACAAAAAACTCGTTAGATAAGCATAATTGTAATGTTTGAAGCTAGCACAGTTTGTTTCAGTCAAGGGCAAACAATCAAATATGACAGATTATATATTTGTACAGATTCCTTAATAACATTTATGATAGTGAGTTATTTTGGCTTAGAGACTAGGAAATGCTAAGCGAAACACAGCATAGTGGCACATCTTATTAAAAACAGCTTATCTACAAATATAAAATGTTACAGCTGATAAATATAGTTAACAGTAAAATAAGTGTATCGAACGTCTTGACGAAATAATGCTACAATATGTAAAAACGTGTTCATGATTGTGACTAATCAGCTGGTTGAGAACCAATACGTTTATTATCAGACAGTCCTCTTTTTGATAGAAGTTCATGTTGCTATTTTCTAATTCAGCCACACTCTTCGTAGATCTGGTCATCATTGGTGGTATCTTGGCACATGGTACCGGTGGCTCCCTCGGACACGTAGCGATTCATTTCCACGCTTCAAACATAAGACCACAGGTTATAACAGGTCGTGATAGTTTTGAGCACAATTATATAATGACAATTTAATTGCGATGAACAATATTCTGATCAGAATTACCGTTCATTTACAGTAGCTCGGGAGGGGGGTTGATTGACATCCAGGCGGCCTTGGTTTGCGTTCCTCAAGTGGCAAATCAACGCGGTCACAACACACAACAAAGCAATGTTCACAATCAAACCGCCTTAAAAAACAATGGTTACTAATGTATTATATTCAGAGGTTTTCTGGTCAGTGATAAATTTGAGCGTTCCTTGTAAAATAAAATCATATCAAAGACCTACTACTATTCGATGTACTTCTAAACCAATCAAAACGTACCTATTTCAGCTGCACCGATGGCCAAGCTTAATGTTTTTTCGATTCCCGGAAGAGCTACACTTGCGCTTTGATTCACTACGTAGGTTACAGAAAGCGAAATTATAGGTCCACTGCATTTTATAAGGCTAAGCGCGGAATAAACAAATCTTTCAAGAAGACCAACTTACACATGTTATCCGGAATGGTCAGACTTGGACAACTGAGATTGACATTTGGACAGCTAGGACAACTGAGTTCGGCATTCGGACAGCTAGGACAACTGAGTTCGGCATTCGGACACACATATTCTGGGCAGGGGATTGGAACTTGAACTGAGTGTAAATATATGCATACATGTAGATAAAGTTAGCAATGTGCTATTATAGAAGGTTAGGACAGGCAGTTCGGATCATTGTTTAGGACGTGGGGTGTATTTGTTAAGATTGGTAATGTATATGTATTCTAATAGTAATCTAAAGTAGTAGTGTCACTGCTATACTGCTAACATTATGTTAATCAGCCTACGCCATATGGACTACACATTATGTTAATCAGCCTACACCATATTGGTTGGGTTCATAGTTTAGTATATATAGATATGCTTTGTACATTGTAACATTGTCAGCATTAAACATCACTCTCGAAGAAGCATAGAAGTCCCCTGTCATCACTACAGTTCAACAGTATTGCCTAGTTGTAAATGTACATTGTATTTACCAAATCCTGGATAACAGTTCACTCCGGCATCTTCTTCGTGGCCACAGTCGTGGGAGCTGGCTCTTTCACAGTTTAATATATCCGACTCAGTCCCTTCACATGCCACCTCATCCAGAACAATATCCCCGGATCCCTCACCATAGTGGGCTCTACCGAAGGCAATTGGCGTGGTCGGGCTAGAAAATACAAACCCATGATATGAGTTGAACAGTGAAATGTAAAACTTAGAAGTGATCACCAGAATTACATGTGCGGCATAATCATTACTCGAATCCAAGCATCCTGCATATGACTTTGGCGTCATTGCCATCCCAGCTGTCGTCACAAACAGTGCCACGCCTGGGGGACACAAGCTCCACGCGTCCTACCCACGGATAAACCCCTCCAACAAGTCGTACAACAGTTCGGCCTAAATAAAGGTAAAATATCGATTCCATGACATAGGAGCCTATTTAGTGATTGTAAATAGTTGAAATGATCTTCATGTTATCATAATCAAATAACCCACCTTCTCCCGTGTTCGTGCAGATGGTGAATGCAACCAGAAGAAACAAGGGCAGCGTCGTCATAGCCATGCTAATAGTGTGATATCTGACGCCACTGCCGTCTGATTACGTCACACTAAACGGAAAGTAACACAATAATTAATATACTTTAATTTGATGTGTGAGCACTTCACATAGTTTGTTCCGTAATGATGCAAAGCTAAATCTAATTTTGACTTAAATTTAATCATATACGAGGGTCTGAGAAAATATTGATGCATCGAAGAAACTGTGAACAATAGTTGATATTTGTAAATAAAAGTTAAAATGTTAAGTGTCACGGTATCATTAATAATATTGAGATAACGGAAGTTATTGTAACAGTATCTAGATATAGAATTCAACCTTTGCGCTTCCTGCTGATTGTTCTCGCAGTGAATCTGGCCACTCAAGTCAGTATGAGAGAAGGAGTGGTGAATGTTAACCAACATTAGTTAATAAACAATATTTTGCCTGATGATTAGAATCAGTTAGTCTCTGTAACACGGTTTGTTCGCGTATTTGATTGACACGTGCGTTTTTATTCATCCGGAAGAATCGGGAAATATGAGTCATCTATTTTAGATTCTGGTACTTTGTGTGATCGTGAACATATATTTACTTATGTATCAGATTGTTTTACTATGGGTAAATTTTGATCGTCATTCTGAGCTCAGCCGGTAGTGATTATATAAATATACCATGCAGCCTGTGGTATAACGATCCCATTGACCAGGATATTTTAATTTCAGATAAAATTTGAGGAGTGAATAATATCAGATCCCGCCCCCTTCTCGCGCGCTCCACAACGGATACGCTAGACACGCCAAGCAACGTTTTAAACACTGCATCCAATAGGATGATAGCGCCCACTAGTGGTTAGATATTTCAACCATCGAAAATGTACGCAAATAGGATATTGGCATATCGCACAAAGGTTGAATTTGGTTTATTCATTTTACACAAGCGACCAATTACAGCTGTGTATCCGTCATGTTTTCCGTATTTGGTTATAACGTCATGTTCCGAACATTTCGGAAAAACGTAATATTTATAAATCATGTGCGTAATAACGAAATCTCGAACGCACGATGAGCGAACATGGTCTTTTAAACACAACATTGTCAGTGTATGTCCAAAACTTATATTGGATATTGGTTAGATTATTACCATAATGAAATAAAAAACTTTACGGTAAGAAGGCATGTTACGGTGCTCATATCGTCGTGCTGACGTCATATCAGACAATGCTACATGTTCATTGAGCAATAGTTGCCCTGTGCTAATGGAGTTTTTCGATGTAGATAGTTGACGGGTTAAGATAGTATGTATACGCTGAATCGAGCAATCGTTCGTGGGCAATGAAAGGTTTCTGGATAACTGGAATCAATGTTTAAATAAGCGGCGTGCCAAAAATATTGCTTGCTTTCAAATAATGGGCCGATAGACATATATCAGGAGCAAGCTTTATTTAATGTCTATAGATGACCACTTACCTCTCAGTCGGTCTTTTAGTTTCGTCTTGCTGGACACTAGGATGCGTGTTTCTCGTGTCCTCCTTTAAGAATAAATGATCCCTCACAAACAACCGGGGAAAAAGTGACGCTGAAAATAGAAAATAAAAGTTTTCAGGCAACATGAGCTCATTATGTATTTGTTTTATACAGATTCAGGGCTATCGTCACTTTACACAGGATCCCATAAACCAGAATAATGCGGTGTAATTAAATATTGTTTGTACCAGGAATAAGCACAGGCCTGAATCTCTCATTTCTTCCGGGACAAAATTTCATATTGCGTCATAGCGCGAGTGACTCCATAAATCACCCCAACTGTTAACATTTGAACTGTTCGATGATTTCCTTCATGCTTGCTCCAGAATCAGCGTAAATTATTGATTATTTCATACTGATTGTGTTAACTAGTGATATTGTCGAAAACTACGTGTTGGTCTAATTTGTTTAAAAATCGAACGATACCAAGTTAATTTATGCGATTTTGTCCATGATTAGATTATTGTAACGTTGACCTCATAAGTACATCACTCACATATTTACTCGGTCGTCAAAGATCGGTTAATATCCTATCTACAGACGATTTATGCGTTTGACGGACGTCGATGACTTGTCTGTCTCAGTAAAGCCATCTGAAGTGTTCTCAATTTGAACATTTCAGGAAATAATGCCGCTAGTAATTACGTGTATTCAGAATGTCCGAGGCATGAAAGGTGTATGCCCGTAGGCGTTATAACCACATATGTGTCTATGCGAATGGGATGACTGTTCAGCACACGGAGGCTTTGTCAATATCCCTAGTATATAGTAGATTCATGAGCATCGTAAATTTTACCCTGAATTTTTAGGGCGAATACGCTAGGTTCCTAAATAAATCTTCTTTTACGACCAGTGATAGATCATTTTACCAAGAGCAATATTTCAAATATGGGGTAATGAAATAAATTCTTTATTCAATACTCTTGGACAATATTCTCAGTTAGTATTATATCTAGAAATAGGTTAGTATTTTTATTCTAAATTTGTATAATAATTGGCCAGTGAGAATTGAAAACATACATTAAGAATGTTTAGCGATCGCCATATTATATAGTATATCTGGCTCAGTATTGACCAATGGCGGCAGCCTGTCACTTTGTCTAATGAGATGCTGGTACGGGGGACCCAAATAAAAGTGGTACCTTTAGATGATTGTAACTATTTTCATCAGCGTTTATTAAGCTAGACACTTTTTAATAGGTTTAGACTAGTTGAGTAGTCGAGTAGATTTTTTTATAGCTCACTCCCAACTCGCACGCCAGCAACAAGACTAGACAGTCCTCAACACGACCGATTACATGTCTATTGTGTATGTGTGATTGTTCCGTTGTTCCGTTGTTCCAGGATGTTTAATAACAATATGTCGTCAATCTAATGTTATTGTTACCAGATTAAGGCTTGCCACACCAAGGAAAAAAGTCAATGTTGCTGTGTTCTCCTGCTGGGAAGCTGATGATGATTGTGTGGCTGTCTGACTGTTTATATTGGGAGAGTAATTCTCCACTTCCAGCGTCCCCCCGAATGTAGTTGTCTGTAGTGTGTTTAGAATACCAGAGTATTTTACTGCAGAAAACGGACCATATTCACCACGTGTGTTCCAAATTAGTGGTGATGTTGCAGTGTTCAGATTCGAATCACCTGGAAAATACAAGTGAAACATGTAAATGATTTCAGATTTAACATATGTTGGCCCTTTGAAGCGAAGCCATACAATCACCTGCTAAATGTGATCTTGAGCAATTATTGAGATCATTTCCCCTTTGCCGTGTGATGTCGAAGTCTCCATATGTTCCTACAGAATGGGATGAGTTGCTCCTCGCCGCTACACATACATTTACGTCACTTCTATTGTTCGCCGAACATGACCTTACCAGACAGTTGATGTTACAGCGGGGTCCGGCACAAAACAAATGACCACTTTTGCAAGATGCAGTAGGTTCAGATGGTAGAGATGCTTCAATCAATGAAATGTTTGGTAGGGATGAGCAGATACAAGTGGTATACCTTATTCTATTGGACTTCATGTGCAGATTCCGAAGATTTGGGGCTTTTAAAATGAAATGTGGAACTGAAGTCAAACGATTTCCGTCCAAATTCACCGATTGTAAAAAGGGAAATGTTTTTTGATTATTTTGTGCATCGCAGTAGCAATTCTGTATTGAATTCCGAATCAAATAAACATATGATAGAGTATGTCTTACAGCAGTTACATCAGGAATGCACTCTAGTAGATTTACAGCTAGATTTATTGTTTTCACAATTGTATCTCTAAGAGCAAGAGATGAAAAATAATGTATCCTATTATTTGATAAATCCAGTGTAGTTAAACAAGAAAAACCTTTGAACACATTTTCCCTTATTTCACATATCTTGTTGTGAGAAAGATAGATTTGAGTATAGTCCGTGACATT
>JAXGGS010247182.1:0-15189 GCA_035585475.1 Armandia brevis | reverse complement strand
CCTCCGACCTGGTACCTGCATTAACACCGACATGTCGATCCGTGAATGCGCTGGTACGGGTAAGCATAAATAACGGCACCCTTTGCTACCAGCCTCACTTCTCGGCATGCCGCTCTGATCTCGGGCCGAGAGAGGCCACTTCCCCTCACGCCCAACGTCGGAGCCTGCCGTTATTGCAGACTTGATATTGATGTAAGTCATGTTGTTGTTACATGATTGCAACCGCCGTTTGCCACACCTCTCCAACTGCCGCGAACGGCGATCCACGGCAGCCGTAAATTGCCATTCGCGACTGGTGCCGCGAACGGCAATCTGTGGCTGCCGCGAACAGCCACGCGCGGCTCAGTAGCGAATTGCTGCACTTATAACTCGACTTGCGGAGTGTTTTGGGGATTGTTTTGGGGCCATCAGTCAATCGTCAACCAGCCGATCTGTAAATTACGTATTGGGCTTACTATTATTGTTAGGTTCAATTAAGATAATTTGGAGCTTAATTGTATCCATGATCGCAAATTAAATCTAGCGCTTTATAAAGGAATATTTGATCACAAACAAGTCCATGTCTCTGCCCGCAGAATTCCAAATTGCTCGCTTTCCTTCTACATTGTGCGAAGGATGTGGCCAGTCTTGAGTATACTCCAGTATGTGTCAAGTACACCAGAATGGCCAGAAATACCAGAACCCTTCTATCTCGATTATTCTGCCAGGTCAAGTCACGTGTCATGTCATTTGACACAGACAAAAAGATTGTATTTTAGGCCCGGCTTTCCTTCTTCACCCACTACAGACAATTTATCACCTCTTTGCGGATGCCCGAGTGCAGACGCTGTCAATTTGTCTGGAGGTCATATCGAGGTCACACTAGGAGATAATTGAATGTCGAATGAAGACGCCAGTTTGTGGATTTATGACGCCGGCTCAGACGCGAGGGTCAAACAAATTATTGGCTGCAGCAGTAGGCGTCTGGTTAGAAACTATTTGCCGGACAACAAACTCACACACATTATCATCTTATATGTACACAGATCCCATACGATGTAACAGATTGAATCACGTGATCAGCGTAATGGCCACGAGCACTGGTGAAGAGAAATTGGCGGCCCACGTAATACTAAAATAGTACCAATCGGACTTTATATAATCGTCCTATTATTTTGGCTTTCAGAATGAAGCTGAGCAATTGTCGAACGAACAAGTAGAAGGTAGGGTGGACCGTCTGTCATTCAGAATGTCTTATATATATATACATATATACATATATACATATAGCTATGAGGACATACTCTTTTGTTCGATACGGTGAATGAATACAATTAAATTGGAAATTTGAAATCGTATACTGAGAGCTTGTTTGTATGAGTATGTGTCTTATCTTGCTGCTGCTGCAGAGTTTAAGGAGGCTTTCTCGCTATTTGACAAGAATGGAGATGGATACATATCTTCCAAAGAGCTTGGAATCGTCATGAGATCGCTTGGACAGAATCCTACAGAAGCCGAGCTGCAGGATATGATCAACGAGGTGGATTACGATGGTATGCATCTCCTTAATTTACCTTGATTATGATTGATATACGTGTAAATCTATATACTATTATATGAAAAGCTTGAATTCTCTCAGCGCAGTACGTAGTAGAAGGGTGACAGTTTACCACCTAATCTGGATGTGTTTTATGCACTTGTTTCAGGCAATGGCACGATCGATTTCCAAGAGTTTCTATGCATGATGGCGAGGCAGATGAAAAATCCGGCGGACGAGGAACTAGAGCTGCGCGAATCATTTAAAGTGGGTCGAAACTCTGAACTTTCTCACAGTATTCAATGATTCATCGTAGTTGAAACAACATGTTGTTCGCCAAACGTTTAAAGCACAAGCACATATGAATACATTTTACCAATAGTAGATCAGCTACCCCTCATCAACCATAGCTATTAATAGCCAGTTAATAGCGATTGAGCAATGATTTTATGTAATCTTTCATTGATAATTGTTTACTAGGTATTTGATAAAAATGGCGACGGTTACATCAGCGCCTCTGAATTACGTCATGTGATGACGACATTAGGGGAGAAGCTGACTGACGAGGAGGTAGATGAGATGATTCGGGAGGCCGACATTGACGGGGATGGCAAGGTCAACTATGACGGTAGGTCAAGGTCAACCGTTATACACCATTATAGCCCGCATACATTTTTTCTCTTGGCTTTTACATCAATTTAGCCGGCGTTCTATCGATTTTCAGAGTTCGTCAAGATGATGATGTCAAAGTAGGACTATGACGCTCCCGTTTTTGCGGCTTTCCTGTTCATGGGACATTTCTATATTCGTATATACTACTTCGACTGTCTTCATCAAGCAGTTTATTTCCTTACTACTACATTCCTTCACTGATTACCAAATGTATGAACTTCTTCAGTAGTAGAGACTTTTAATTTCAGTAGTAAAATCATTCGGGTCTTCTTTGGGGGCTCGCTAGCTTTGTTCGGAGTATCAATTGTGAATTATCTTGCCAAATGCAAATGCATGAAGCACCACGAATAGTTTTATATTTAATAACGACATATTCATGATATATATGATCATAAACACCGCATCTTATACCGCTTAATTTACAGTGTGTGCATTAATTAGTACCTTTTTTTAACATACACTGTTTATTTTGTTTCTTACATTTCGATGTTGTCGTGTGCGTTAAAATATTTGACATTGTATTCAACCGGTTTGGTGTATTTCGTATATATATATTCAGCCAGCTGATATTGAACTATGTACATTCCATTCAATAAATGATGACATGTTTCCCTTCGTTCGAGAGTATTTTGATTACAATCAATAGATTAACTGATAATCAATAGCCATACGCATGCGGTATCTTTCAGCGAAGAGCGAATTCTAAGGAAATGCATCCGCCGATATAGTTTGCATTAAAGAATTTCTGAATCAATACAATTGGTTTTCTAAGGTTAAGAATAAAATTCATCAAATTTAATTGACTACAAGGTGCTTGAAATTGGTATTTAGTCGGTATCAACAATTGTCCAAGGCAGTTTGTGGAATAAGATATTATAAGACAAATTATTATACCTTTATTCGCTTTATTAGTAATACCACTGCGGTTTGATTCTGTTCAAAAGGCTGTAAAATCTCCACTGAAGTGATACCGCTCAATGTTAGCGAAGTTTCAGCTTGACTGTTGGACAGTATATACAGAATCGGTTGATCCGTCAGCTTTTTGAGCAGGTTTTGACATTGATATAGCTTAAACAAATTCGCGCATCAGTTACATTTGAATCATGATGTTTGGGTTGTCTGATATACCCATTAATGTATGCCCTGATCTTGGTGGCTTCAGCATCAATTCTGACACTAACAGTTTCAACATCATTACCGTAGGAATGGTTGAATGATGTATCTAAGTAGTTTCATTATATTGATGGGTCATGTGTATGAAATGCGCACATTAAATTAAAAGAGCTCGCAGCCAGCACATGGGACTGATCGTGTGTATATATCATAATCACATCCCCCTCGATTATATGCGATGGGTGCAGTGATGGTTGCTTACTATATGGATATATGTGACGTGCTGAAAAGTTTGCGACTACTCGGGACAAGGTGTATGAAGCGCACCTAGTCTATTATGACTGATTTATCAATCCAAGACCTCCTTGTTAATGACTAACTTAAATAGATTAAATTACCAGGAATAAAGGTATCTACCATGCAATTCGTGATAAGTTACTGCGTACTCCAGTTATCTGCAATCTTCCTGTTTTTGCTTATCAAGTGGCCTTGCTCTAATCCACACCTATTACCCATTGACAACACTCTAAGTAAGATATGTCAATGCCGTACCCACAGTAATCATGCCACCAATAGTTTCCGTATCATAGTACATTGTAATTGTTACATCGTATTAAACGTACTGTTCCTCTTCTCTGGGTTTAAATGTTCAAATCATTGCGTTTCTGTTGTCTGAGGGTACTCGAATAAGTAATTTGTATAAAAATGAAGTTATACCTATAAGCGCATGTGCATGTTTCTTGTCAGTCTGCGTGTGCATGAAACATTACTGTTAAACAATTTATGTGTATACAATCATATATTAACGCTCTAGAGGTTGAACGCAGCTTCATGCTGGCAAACTACAAAGGTAGAGTGACACTCGTAAAACCGACCAGTTCATGGACATCCCTTTACGGGTAGTATCAGAGAACTACACAGGTGAAACAGCAGCGGTAAAGCTGATACAGATCATGCAGAATTCTGCACGGGTAGAGCTGCACCGGAGTTCTACACCAGTAAAGCAGCAGAGATAGAACTGCTCATATATAATTCTGCACGGGTAGAACTGCACCAGTAAAGCAGCAGAGATAGAACTGCTCATATATAATTCTGCACGGGTAGAACTGCACCCGAATACTACACCAGTAAAGCAACAGAGGTAGAACTGCTCATATTTAATTCTGCACGGGTAGAACTGCACCTGAGTACTACACCAGTAAAGATGCAGAGGTAGAACTGCTCATATATAATTCTGCACGGGTAGAACTGCACCGGAGTTCTACACCAGTAAAACAGCAGAGGTAAACCTGCTCATATATAATTCTGCACGGGTAGAACTGCACCGGAGTTCTACACCAGTAAAGCTGCAGAGGTAGAACTGCTCATATATAATTTTGCATGGGTAACTCTACGCGAGATGCCGCCTGGAAGATATTAAACACACTGTATTATTATTGCATAGACAAGCTTGGAGGGGAATTATATTCAAAGATACTACTATTAAACATAAACCGATAAGCATGGCGACGTCAATAAACGCATGTTTATATGTGATACGTTTCACATCTGCTATCCCGTTCGTGTTTTTCATATCATCCGAAAGATGGGTTTACTATTATTTTGTCATTGAGATCCAGCGTTCTATATATTCTTGGACGTCATGGTTCTGACGGAACATTAAAAACATCAGGTATGCACTCGTAACAAAACTTTTTAAACTTAATGTATAATCATTCATTTTGTAAAATGCTGCTAAATGTCGATGTAATTGAATACGCGTTCCATGAATATACATGTTATAGTGCAGTATGTTATGGTATGGTATCCACGGTTATTCGAATTCAGATGAATCCATTAATTCCCAATAACGCGGCTCGGTCGTTGCTGATGTAGACCAAACCTGCAAACACCACGCATACATGTAAATGTATATGGTTGCCAATAATAATAAAAATTGTCGCAAAAAAAAAAAAATTCTTTATCCGACGACGATTCCATGGCGACCGTGTCCATGGTAACGTTTTCGGTTTGTAAGTTTACTTAGTCACATTGTTTATAAATACGGGACAGGCGTTTGTGTGCATATTTACAACCACACTGATATATTACAGGTAAGTTGATCATCGCTTGCGGGACATCAAAGAGATATATTCGTGTGTGTTAATAGCGGAATGAGAGCTGCGGAATCTGGCGAAGGCGCTGTCCGTATCCTATCTAGAGCACAGGTAATCTGGTGCATCTGGTGTATGTTAAAGAGCATCCAACGTAATTTGTTCCATTTATATCTATCTTCTCGCTGACAGATGCACTTAGGAGCTCTGACAAAATGTGTGGACATATCTTAGCTAAATAAGTTGATTTGTGGTCTGACTGGTACAGTGGCTAGTTTGCAAATTGGACGGCATAGGTTCCTTATATGATTGAGAATATGATATTAATTTAGTTATTACACGATCGGGACAACACAGGTTGCACGAACACTCACTGGCTTTTTATTCGCGATCAATCATACACCATTTCTATTGCCCGAAGGAGTCAGACGACGTCCGATCATATCCATCCAGATGCTGGGAGGAGCCCTTCCTCGACGTCTCACGGAGAAGGTCGAGGTTAAAGGTTAACCACGAGTCCTAGGGGGAGAGGGGGGGGTGATTTGATCAGGAGGGGATCACCCCTGGGGATAATCTGGATTAGCGATGTCTACACACAGCTATCAGCGGGGGGAACATGAACCTATCGGCCAGCAGCTATTTTAGTAGATATAGTTTACTCAGCGTTCAGCAATCACAGGTACCTGCTGCTGAAACACGGCCGTGTCGAGGTGGGACAGTCTAAATGCTACTCAGATTTCTGAGCACTAATCCATGCCATGCAAGTTTTTTCATTGCGACCAGTCAGAGACTGTATATAATCATGCAGCTAAATTTAAAACATAAATTACGGGAACTTCTGAGTCATCTCGCGGTATTAAAACGATCATAGTCGCGTGATTATCATTTCTGATTTAATAAAGAGCCGCTGTGGGTAAACTGAGGGTCCTGTTTGCCGCTGTTTATTTGTGAGTAGCCAGACCGGCACTGACTCCTGTTTGCGCTTTACGTTACCATGGTAACCTATGGGTCAGCCGTGACGTCCAGTAATAGTACCTCGCTCCTGGTCTTCCTCTATTTCTGTACTGACCATCATTTTAAACCGATGCTGATTCGATACCGGTAACTCGATCAGGTCGGATGAGCAGGCCTAGGGCTCCAGGGTGGTAAAGCAATAGAAAATAGAATAAGCGTTACATGTACATGGCCATGGGGAAAACAAATTAAGAAGGGTGTCGATGGTCCGCTTGCCCACATCTGTGGACTAACACTGCCAGAGCAGTTGGTGGCCCCTGAATTCCCGGTATTAGGAGCGAGCTGAATCTACCTGGCTTCTGGGGAACCAGGTGATCCGCAATGATCGAGCTCCTGGAGCGCCGGGTCTGCCTCTCAGTCACTCACCTCCCGCGTGGCCGGCAATCTTCCAGCTTCTATTAACAGCCACGCAGGGGTCGGGCGATGCGCTGAGAGGGATGGATTATTTTGGTGACTGAATGTGATACCTGATGCTGGAGTCTGGGCCCTGGGATGACTTATATATAACTGATGTACACGGTACAGAGGACATGGTATATATATACACACATATACACATAGCAAGACACAGGGACAGTGTTTAAAGGTCAACACGTAAAGGTGATTTATTGTTTACTATGGGGACAGGTGGCGTGTAAAAATACTGTTCTCGTTGACATGACAACCCGGCGCTGTTGCCTAGTAACGTTACTACACAGACGACAAAATACCGTTTGTTGAAGCGACACTCTCTCCATGGCCGTTTCTATGGTATTGATGCATTTTAGAGATGTGACGAATTATCGACATACGTGTAACGCTTCCCAAACTGTTTTGCATCAATCAATAAGCGAGGTTTCTGCAGCGCTGCGGATCAGAATTACCTGTTAATAAGAGCGCTCCCAGGTTGAGGGATTTACAGGTTCTTCTTAATCTAAGCTGACATTTGCTCTTTCGTCAAAGTTGAGCATGTACTGACAAATGCTCGATTCGACAACCCAGGGAAACGATTCATTATACATATATCCACCTATAATCAAGCTGTATTGGCATCAACACTTATTTAATACACGGTTAAAATTAAGTTGCATCCCCGGAACGGTTGAAAACTGCTACCATGCACATTCGCATATATCATTCTCGCGACAAATTGTAAATATTTAAAGATTGCAGACAGACTTGAACACTTGAACTCCGCCAAACGGGTAGTTAACTCGCTGGTACAAATCGTCTATTCCGGCTGATGGAACGATCGGCAAGTACTCAAAAGGTTTTCTTCCAGCTAAACACTGTTGTAAGTTATTGAAAATGTGTCCATGCGCAAACTCTTGATGAGAGTTAAGCAAATGAATGTTTTATTATTATTTACCCATAGTCTTGTCGTGGACCATGGAAGTGGTTGTATTCAAGACGGTATTAAATGCCGGGATTAAATGGGACGGAAAGGCGGGGGCTTGCACGCTCGCCATGCACGGCGCGGAATGCCCCCTCCCCTCCTGCGTTACCACAGGGGCCTGGTAGATGATCATCCCCGCTGGCTCCTCCATGGGAGGGTGCGCCTGGCACGTGGCTGCTAAGCGACTCCTCACTTACACAGCAGTTGGTACATCTACCTAAACTTCTAAAGCGGTTCGCTTAACCTCGGGCGCATGTATTACATAATAGGCAATTTGATTAGCATTGCTCAAGTTTAAGCTAACGATAGTCACCATGTAACATCTGAGCACATCACGGCGTTTATAATTACTTGTGTATAGAATATACAGTCACAGCCGCCCATGAAGGTCAAGCCGGGTTATATAATTTCCAGCGAATTGGAATTACGCCACGTGCTTGGTCTGGGTTCGACCGCTCTGAAGCTGCATATGTTGCTGCGATTCAGAAGAGGTCGGAGCCTGGGTTACCGTACCGAGTTAATTTTGGACACAGAATGTGATACCTGCATGATGCGGGAGTTTGAGTATATTGAGCTCAGGAATAACTTACATATACAAATCACAACACACACGCTACATGGGGTAGAATGTAACGTGGGTATAGACACGTGGGATTTATCTACTGTAATAAAGATTTTCACAACCAGGGGACCGTAAGACACACGGATACTAAAAATTGTGTTGGCATGACAACATGTGGCTACCAACTCAAGAGTAAATATATGATACAAGAGTCAGCTCGCCATCAGAGTAACCGAAGTAGATAATGCTTTTAAACAGTTACACGTACCGGCTTGACTGACAATTAATAATTACCTTAATAGTAATTAATTGTCCGGACCTTATTGTCCTACACCCAAGCATATAGCGTATATTAGATGAGCGGCATGAGCGTACGTATCGAAAGTGTTTCCGTTTTAACACGCAACCGACTGTTTACTTTATAATTACTATCGCAGTTACGATTCATGAACACGTGTTACTAGGATAGAATCGGATTTTTCTTCTATTCAGTTTGGGACTACGAGAAATATATATAGAGGGAAACAAACATGTCGCTCCTAGTGAACGAATGGAAACTCAACGTGCGTTTTGTTCGACTATGCGCACGAACACTCTCGTCTCCCGTATGTCAGACACACATGTGAACTTAGGCAAATAAATAAATACATAAATTGATCTGAACAGTGAGTGAAATCCGAAGAATTGTTGGTGAATTGCCATGGGTATGTAGGATATGCACCCAAGTGTAGGACTTAATCCCTGCTCTCAGCTACCCGTGCAGATACCCTCGGTCCCTCGGAGCGCGCGTCTTGGTACTGGTCCCGGGGTGGTACCCCCGGGGTACTGGTTACCAGGCGACTCCTCCTCCGCCAGCGGGTGTTTGTCTTCCTAACACGCGGCGGCTCCATATGTCTCAGAATATGATAAGATACAAGCGCGGTTATAATCATGTTTACATCGCTCCAGCCGCCGCTTATTGTGTAAACTTGTAACATGTGCGCGTATGTATTCAGGGTAAATACGGAAGTGAGGGGGAGGATGGAAAAGTCTTAGTTTACTAAACACGCGCCTGTCCCCGGGTAGCTGTGTAAGCCACCGCTGGCTGCTCAGATGCTGCTGCTGCTGCTGCAGAGGGCGCTATTAACCTGGGATGACTTATATATAACTGCTGTACCCGGCACATGGGGCACGGTATATTTAAATACACTAGGAGGACAGGGGCAGTGTTAAGCCAACACCGGCATATATACCTAACGGTTATTTACAATGGTTTATGGCGGGGGACAGGTGACAAGCGGTATGTTGTCCTCGTTCTCATGACAACCCGGTGGCGTTGCTTGGTTACGCTATCAAGATTTTAAATAAAGAATAACAACGATTGAACGTCTTGCGAGTATCATATTAAGAGACAACGGGTCATTGACACTGCTCACGTATGATTAATATAATGCATAGTCAGATACATCTTCATTTATAAGTGCAAGATGTCCGGATCGCGGACTGCATGGAATATATCGTATGAATTTATTAAATACAATGGTAATTGCTTCGCTAATGATTTGTTTCTTAAGCTACACGTCGGAAAGCTGGTATGTATCCTGAAGCATTGCCAGTGATTGGGTGCCCGATAAACGTCCACTGGCGACTCTGATAAGTAAATAAAAACATGTGAACAGAGGTGGATGGGAGGCCGCGGCTCCAGGAATACCCGGATTAGCCAGCTACATCAATAACGAGGAGGCTGCGGATTAGCTGAGATTAGAGCCAGGAGATTAGGCAGGATGGAAGTGAACACACGTGCGCGGCTCTCTATCCGCCCCGGGGTTATCTCGCTATAATAAATACTTCCCTCCCCGCCAAAGCCAAGACAGCGCCGACCCGTTCCTCTCGTCCTGGCGTTTATCGGCAATTAGCGTCATGGTTTTTAGCGCCAGAAACTTGTGGTAGCGGTGAAAAGCGAAAACAGCAATCACGCCTGTGTTTGACGGGGGGAATAATCGGACAGGTGGCAACAACCGCTGAGAGCGCGCGGAGAGTTCAATCAGTGCGGCGAAAAAGCTGTCGGTATCACAAACTAAATGCAATCGAACGGTTATTTCGCACCCCGACTAAATGGTGCACACTGGAGTGTGTACTTACAATGTAGGCACACTGTATGTACATTTTCTATGAATCTCTGAACAAATGCGTCAAGTAAATTTCCATTGATATTAATCTAATCCGCCTACAGATTGAAGAAGTTCAATTGACGTAATCTTGAGTGAGCTAATATTTGGAACATTATCACATTAATTTATGTATACCCAGTGTCGTCTGTCCCAGTTATTACAGCCCGTGTGACCCAGGTACGATTGATTATCCGGTTATCTGAGATCATGTAGCCGCAGGTGAAAATAAAGACGATCAAATAGTTGTCGACTGGGAAAACGCGTCAGCTATTATAGAGTGAACATAACTTCTAAATCCTGATCAACATCCAGCGGCACAAATATCTATACACATATAACACGTACAGTCCGAGAGGTCTGCCGCTGAGGCTGACAACTTCAGAACTTCAGGAATCAGCTCCAGATGAATTAATCATGCGATAAGTTAAATTATAAGATCGGTATTCAATATAACAAAGGAACCATCGGGGTAAGTATTCAATAAAATGGCACTGACATAACTATAGACATATGACAGAGACACGCGTCAAACACGGATCATGCCACCACCACTGAACCTGGGACTAGGCAAGATGTCTCTGAATATACCAATCACCTAGACGGTATGGCAAGAGACGAGCGAACATATTCACAGTCTGTATCCTCGATCTATGTTTCTAGGCAAGAGGCTTGAAAACGGCGTCTGTCGAGTAAGTTGGACAATACATACAAGACACTCGTATAACTTATTTACCAAACGATACAAAGCTCGGTAACCAACTCATCAGATCCATCGAACTTCATATTAATCATGTATATGTTAAATACCGCTATAGTTATTCTAACTACGAGTCTCAAGTTAGTTATGAAATCAGTGACGTATGGACACGTGGCGGATGACATGTGTCCCTGAATTACTGCTCTCCTCGGCTAAAACTCGCCAAATATGTCCAGGCCAGACCCGCCACAGTTTTGTTACTATTGTTGGAGGGGCGGACCGTCGCAAATTAGTACTCTAGAAGGGGCGGAAGGTTGGAAAGTAACAAGTCGCATGACGGTTTGTGACTATTGGCGATTTAGTCGAAGCGATGTTTTCCAAGTGCGGTCTACATTTTTTGTATATATAATTTTTGTCCGAAATATCACTTTTCGGATGGATGAAATCTAGTCATTTTATGACCCGATGTTATAAAACGGTATATCCAGGCCACCTCTCACCCCCTCGGTTGAATGGTATCTCCATGCCGCCTTCGCCATGCCGAGCGGTACCTTATGGGACGGTGCGTTCCTCTCCGGGTGTTCCGGGGCGCGCCAGTAGGAGGAGACCGGGGGCGGGGTGTGAGCGCCGCCCGGGACTATATAACCGGGCGCCGGGCGACCCTCCCCTCAGAGCACGGATTCACAGTAAGTACCACCTCCACCACACACCGAGTGTCCGATCTGATCTCCGAACATACCACCACCTCCTCAACCACCCTTCACACACACAACACACCCACCTATCCCTCGTATAAACCTTCTGAGGGTCTCAGCCCTTCCCAGGTGTCTCCCTATTCTCGTGTCTCTCCCCCGGGGATTTCCCCATCCCTGATGCTCTGGCATACAGTCGTGTACCTCGTATGTCCAGACTCCCCTGATTTTCTTCCACCTTCGATAGTCCGGCATACAGTTGTGTACCTCGTATGTCCAGACTCCCCTGATTTTCTTCCACCCTCGATAGTCTGGCATACAGTCGTGTACCTCGTATGTCTAGACTCCCCTGATTTTTTCCCACCCCTGATAGTCTGGCATACAGTCGTGTACCTTGTATGTCCAGATTTCCTTGATTGATTGTGTTTCCTTCCATCTCTCAAACTCCTCAGTCAGGATTTCCTGTTCTCCATAACAACAGCTAGATATTCGGTCGGCGGGAATTATTTACCCGAGTCCCGGAATCTAAGTTGCGATTTCTCTTCTCTCTCTCGACGATTTCATGAAATGTTCCTTACACCTTCCTAATTCCAAAGTGTGCCGAGATCTCTAGCGTCTCTCTCATTTCTCCAGTTTTCGATTGTCTCGTGTTCCTCTCTGTCCGCATACACCAACTGTTTATTCTGTGAGAGATTCACACATGAATAAAACCAAACCTTTTACCTTTTCTCGATGTAAACAAACCTTGAACAATGTCTCCGGTGTTCCCTTTATCCTATATCATATTCAATCGAGTGCTGAAGTATTTGACGCCTCTTCGTGTTATCTGCATAAGCGTTCCGCGCATTTACCCTTCCCCGAATACCTCTTATACTACTCACGTGAAGTACTACTTAAGTTATACACTACTTAAGTAAGAGTTTTTACATTGATTTTTCTAGTTTACATGTCATTGTCGTTTTGGGTCAGTTAACTTATTCCACGTGTCAAGGTTTCGTTTGATCCCGTGTGTATGATGTTACATGGTAATTTATTATCGATGCGACTGCGTGTCGTTATCTTGAAGTAGTACACGGCTGGTGCGTTTGATATGTGTTATATATCGTTTGCTAGAATCTGCTGATGGCAGCAGTATACCAGGGAGTAGTGATCGTTGTTGTTCTGTAGAACTACTAGCTGGATTCACGCTAGGTTCTATCGAAGTAAGTTTTTAGATGCGGTGCATCCTTGGACCGCAGTAATGTATTGGCTCTCTCTTAGTAGTAAATATTTAACTGGCATGTAACTCATAAATTAAGATTTAGATGTTAAGCAGTTGCATAAGTTTTGAAGATCGAGCTAGCGGATCAACGTCTCCTCGATAATCGTACTTACAATCTTTCTCTTGCGTCGTCGATTATGATTGGCGAATTTTGACTCATATTCGGGACCGTTTGTGTCATTTAGAGGGTCGTTTATTCACAATCCTTCGAGTCTCATAGTCACTGATGTATGCGAGTGAATCAAACTTAGATTGAGGATTTATTCATAAACGAATGATCATGATTTTGGGATTACATTTATATATGAATTGCTGGGTCTCATTAGAATGTATATCTTGGGATTTCCCCGTTGTTTGATATACATGTACTTCATTTCAACCAGTTTTCCGAATGTGTCTGACAGTGTGTTACATCACTATCTCTTGCAATGTGGACTTTAGAGCGATTCTAATCGTGAAATTATATCTTTATATTTAGAACCGGGGCTCACTACAACTTTGTCAAACCCGTTCTACAAATGATCTTTTTATTTCGCCAGACATTAATTAATTATGAAAGGTTAGTCAGTTGTCAGTTAGTACTCGCGGGATTGAGTTGAAAATGATATCATATGAAATTAATGCTGAACGATGCTCAAGTTCGCAGTGCGGTGGCTTGCACTTGGATAGTGTTCGATTTCAAACTTAATATTTAATCTCCTGCATACACATTCGTGTTCGATCATAAATACATGTGTTCAATGCGGTGGTTTATAACACACATTAGGTGCAGGTTGTTCCAGTATCATGATCTAAGTGCGTTAAACGGTCGATGTGCCTGGCACAGTCTTGTATATCATGTCATGCTCAACTGTTGCGTTGCAGAATTGATTCATCAACTGCAATAATTGTCTACTCATCAACTCTAGCTCTAATGCTTCAGCATTACAACGCGTGTTCGAATTACCGTGTAACTATACTTCGTATTGTAACACAATTACTAAAATCATCATGATCACCATTGCTATTCAATTGCTTTTCAAGATTGAAATATATATCGCTAGCAGAGTTTGAATCACAATTGAAGTCCCGAACTATAACACGTAGATATCTCGAATACGTAATTAGTTGTCACTATTAAATTGAAATTATTGAATACACGCGTCGTAATTGTTTTTGACAATTATTTCACGATACTCATCATGATAAATTACTCATATATTTTGTATTCATGTATTATATCCGCGAGAATGATATCTCATATACCTCTTGTATATCAACATGTTGTCATGCTTTTAATTTACGTTTTTCAGAGCCGCAACTCTCCAGATTTTGATTCAGGTAGAAGTTTTACTTCTACAACCCAAACCAGCCTGCCAAGATGATGTCAGATTGGGCCGCCATTGACCCGGACTTCGGGTATCTCCAGCTTCCTAAGAAGAAGATGATGGAGATCCAGAGTAAGTAAATCATGTGTTTCCGTACTTAAGTAACAACATAAAAAGTTCTCACGTTTATTATTCAACTGAATATACATGTATGTCCAACCGAAGCATGAATTGTTATAATAGTTGGAATTATGACTCCATTCATATACATTATTGATTGGTTCAAGCAGAAGATTACTTTATTTGTGCTTAGGGTTGAGGCAAGTTATAATTACTTATATCTAACCTGCAGGTCGTCCGTATGCCGGAGCTAAGTCTGTCTGGGTACCCAGCTCTAAGCTCGGATTCGAGCGTGCTGAGATCGACTCCACTAAGGGTGATGAGGTCACCTGTAAGACCGAGGGTGGAACCAGCATCACCATCCACAAGGACAAGTGCCAGCAGATGAACCCTCCTAAGTTCGAGCTCATCACTGACATGGCCAACATGACCTTCTTGAACGAGTCTTGCGTACTGAACAACTTGAGGATGAGATACGAGAACACCTTGATCTACACCTACTCCGGGCTCTTCTGTATCGCTGTCAACCCGTACCGTCGTCTTCCCATCTACACCAAGAAGGTGACTGACATGTACCAGGGCAGGAGGAGGACTGAGGTACCTCCCCATCTGTTTGC
>JAXGGS010247071.1:0-15189 GCA_035585475.1 Armandia brevis | reverse complement strand
TATTTTTAAACAATGTCACCGTTTAAGCGTGTGTATATTTGTTCGCATTGAATACGAGGAATATTATTATTATTATTGTGACACTGTTCGGAGCGAGTAGATCTTGTCAATGAATCTTTATATTCCTTAATTACATTTAAGACGGCCTGGTGTTGTGTCATTTACCAAACGGTCCAACTGCCCACTTCAAAATGTCTAGCGTGAAACTAAGCACAGAAATTAAGGTAAGCACTATCAGATTGATTTGGTTTTATTCGTGAACAGTTTTCAATTTAGAACAGTCAATTGTAATAACCACAATAATATGATTGTCCATGGAGTCTAAGAGTCATCCATGAGTCGTCTTGTATTACATCCTGAGGGTTTTATCAAGTAATTCTCAGATGCAAGCACTTGAAACAATACTCACACTGCACTTCATGGGTGAAGCTTTGTTCACGTTGAAATAATTATCTCAGGTTGACTCGGAATGTTTACTTTCGCTTGATGAATAATAATTCTTAAGTTTGTGGACATTTTGTACGATTATATTTTGTGTGTATATTCTTGATAATGTTAAAATTTTGTATAATAAATATTTTTAATGTTATGATTTTGTATAATAAATGTGGGTGTATATATTTGTTATTACAGCGTGTTGGAGAAAAGACCTCCCACCACCCTGAAGTGATGTTTGTCTGTATTTATATATATATTTATTATTACAGCGTGTTGGAGAAAAGACCTCCCACCACCCTGAAGTGATGTTTGTCTGTATTTATATATATATTTGTTATTACAGCGTGTTGGAGAAAAGACCTCCCACCACCCTGAAGTGATGCTGAACAACTTTAACACGCGGCTCGGACATTCGGTGGGACGCCTGTTCGCCTCACTCTTCCCGCACGATCCGGATTTCCAGGGGAGAAGCGTGGTGACTTTCCACAACCAGAGAGATTACATCTTTGTCCGGCACCACAGGTGAGAGACGCTTCTAGCTCTATCCAGTAGACGGTCGATATAACGCGGGTAGCGGGGAACAAACCGAATACCCCGAGTTATATCGTGTTACCATGTATTCACTTGGGCGACCTTTGACTCGCGTTATAGGAAACAATAGAAATAATGCCTTATATCGACCATCTACTCCACCTGTTTGTTCCATTTATATTATAAATCGAAATCGAAAACTAATTAATGGCTTCCTTCGTACCGATCTCTCGGAGAGGTGGGCTCTGACGTCATCACAGTAGACCCTGCATAAAACGCGGGTCTCTCGGGTACCCCAAACTCCAGTTCTCTGTAACGCGGGTCGCAGGAGTAACATGTAACTTTTATATGACGTTTTTTCTCAAGGACAATCCCTCTTCGCTCGCGTTATAAAGCGGGTCTGATGTACTACGTGTATTAATTGTTTATCCTCTGTTTTGCATTTACATGACTTGTATGTTTTATTATCCTAGAAAAGCAGCTTGTATAATGTCACGCATTCTCCTGTTTCCACAGATATCAGTTCAGGAATGAGAAGCGAGTTGGATTACAGGAACTCGGCCCCCGATTCACCCTGAAACTGAGGTCACTGCAGAAGGGAACGTTCGATTCCAAGTTCGGGGAATACGAGTGGATTCACAAGGTAACATTCAAAGTGATGAGCGTGACCTTGATAAAACGCGAGATTTGAATGGACTCAGAGTCATCTCTTCGATAGTTTACATTTGACTATAAAGCTCTATAAGTTGATGGAAACGAACGTGTATGTTTAATGGTTTGGAAAATATGGAGTCTAAGAGTCATCTCTTCGTTGCCTCCATAGCGTTGACGATGCTATAGATCCTCCTACATAAAACTATCTTGTATTATTCTGAGCGTCTGATAAAATAACTCAGATGCAAGCACTTGAAACATTAAGTCAAAATTCCACATCTAAGTAGTATCGAATAAGGTAGTATACTTTGTCGGTAACACAGTCTGATCGTCAAGTATACATGTAGTTTCCTAACTTGCGTATATTTTAAGAACATTTATTTTGTTATTTGAGTATTTGAGCCCAAATATAACGTTGCTAGTGAGGACAAGTTTAAAAATCCGTCTTCAAACTAAATGTTGAATACTAAATCGGGGACATGGCAGGTCCATGTTCTGTTCGCGTTACATATAGGATCTACTGTGTAATACATTAACGCGTATCTGTATATTTATGCTAAGATTGATGATTTAACGCCGTTCTCTCTTATTTCAGAGACACGAGATGGAGACGAGTCGCAGGAAGTTCTTCTTGTAGTCAGGCACATATTTTATCTGTTCTATATCATATGTAATAGTATTGTAAATAAAATGTACGGGACTGTAGTAACTGTGTTTACGTTTTTATTATAAAAAATAACATGTAGCAACAAATATATCAATAGGTTAGAAATGGTATATATGGTATATATTATATTTACAAAGACGGCAACTGTTGTCATGCTAAGTTACTATTAATGTGCACCGTAATCAGCCAGATTTAAGCCGCAACAAAGTCTCGTTTGATCCGATTTCGTCAGTCACGAGCCGAACCTTTAGCGATGGAGCTTTAACTTAGGGTTTGAACTCTTAAAGCTTTTCAAGTAAACTTTAGTATTTTCTTCACCAAAAATTAGTCATTTTTATTAGAAAGTGAAGTGCTTTGTTAGGATGATGTAAAGGATTCACGCTGATGCTCACTCAGCTAGTGTTCAAGTGGTCTTGCCATATGCATTGATTCGGGGTAAAGATTATGGTCGTACGGTGTCGATTCTAAATTATTCAAAGCTGTGTCCAGCGATTATTGTTGTACCGGTGAACAGAAATATAAAGGGACAAATATTCAAATCCAAAAGTAAATTGATGTTGTTTTATTCATTGACGAGAAATCACAAATATGATTGCATAATTTGATTGTTTCATATCGTAATGAAAATAAGCAGTTTGGAGACAACGATTAAACACACGTACATCAGCTGCCATGATTATAATCACAAATATATATACATGTTTATATTTCTATATATTAACATCAGGGTTAAATATGTATCGGTATAAAATAACAAAATGTACAAGAAAAAAATACATTACACACGTTACAAGAAATCGCATGGCACTGAAATTGTGACCAAAGTCAATAGCGGGACACATGAAGACTAATAACAGAATCCCAACCAGTGTACACAGACATGTTTTCTTCTCCTATAATTTCCGCGTCATGTGTAGAGCACCTTCTTTTCAAGAAAACAATATCATCACAAGACTTTGAAACAAGCACCAATGGTTTGTTAATAGTAGTTCAGCAGTCAGTTATCGAAAGTGCTCACATAGATTAGGCTACCAACAAGACAAAAACTGGTTATAAATCGAATAGCACACTTTATCCATATACATTTCAATACAAAATTGTCTTATTTACGCAAGGTAAAATCAAAACGCTGAAATACCTCGGAAAGGCAGTTAATCACATTTGCATAATTCGCAATACACCGGGTAAGTAAAATAAATACAATCAACAAATTTTCTATTCAGGCCGTATAAACTAAATACCACGGCACCTTTTACCGTTAACCGGCAAACTCTATGCATTTGTACTAGGTTTATATCACATGTCACTCTACCATGTACAATTATGCACAATACTATATATTTGTAAAAGCATCATATAATACAGTAATAAAGCCTTCAAAAATATAATATAAATAAGCATTTTATCAAGTTTTTGTTATGCCTAAGAAGGGGGTGGAGGCGGGAGGTCAACTTTTTTTTCATAAGGGACAGTGCGGCAGGTGTTTCTTCTTTATAAAAAAGAGGGTGCGGCAGGCATCGAGATATAACGTAGGGGCGACAGGTGCCTTTTTTTTCGAACATTTCGATTGGTGAACATTTGGCTAATTTGTCTGTCCAATTCATAGGTATATTAGCCAAATGTTCACCAATTCGATTCATTTAATGGGCCTAATATCCTATCTGCGGAATGAGAAAATAAATATAGTTCGGCAGGTTTTAATTTTATTTGTTTCCTAAGAAGAAGGGTGCGGCAGGTACGTTTTATTTGTTTTGTTTTTTAAACGGCAATAAAAAGGGGTGCGGGGGGACACAGGCCCATGTTGGCGATCCTGTGAAACTGTTTAATATTTTCATGTAGCCTTTTATACAGTAGATATTGGCTAAACGGCGGATATGTTATGTGACCCGATTTCTTTGCTATTGATTTCTATAATCATTTCAAAAGTCGACTATATACATATGTATATACGGCTGGATATAAGGCGGTGTTTAAGGTTTATCCCTCAATAACCACGTTATAGAGGATACCTAATGTAAATTACAATAAACACCGAATAAACATGGCACACATATTGCATGAAGAGGAGATCACAACGTAAAGTGTGAGCTAATCGTAATTATGACAGGTAATTAATCAAAATAGTAATGTAAATTAAGCAACGTCTTGAACACGCTTCATCGTGACATCTCCCTTACATTAATATATTCTGTAAATCCGTTGCGGGACTAGGAGGACGACAGAACAGGGGCATCTCGTCTGGAATATATTCACTGCTGATGGGGTCATCATGCGTGGTTCGAAATTCAAACTCAGTTTTTCTAAATTCACCTATAATAAAGTGTAAAGTTAATAACAGCAAGACAAATATGGTCATGTCTAGGGCTTATACATATACATGTATGTGCCGAGCAGTTTGCAAGTAAATGTACTAACTTGCCACTGGCAATCGAAAATGGCGTTGTTAAAGTTAGGTGGGACGACATCTTACCTTGAACAACTTTATCCAGGTCCCTCCTCAAGGTCACAATTGACTCTGGTTTCTTCCTACTGGTGTAAGTAGTAACTGTATGTCCCTTCTTGTCTTGGACAATGACGACAACCCCAACAGGTCTCACACTGCATAATTGCAGCTCAGGGTGGAACTGACAAAGCACATGCGAGCATTGGTGAATGTCTATGCGCAAGTAGCAACTGGCAACCTGTAGAAACTGGGTGACCGAGCTTCCGGCATCTGCCGACATGTCGAAGGAGCTTGCCTGGACCTCCATAGCTTTTACGTGATCGGATTTAAACAGGAACATTTCATCCGATTTCGACACATACGGTCGCTGCAAACAATTGAATATTTGACCGTGAATGTCTCGTGAGATAATATAATAATATGTTATAATAATATATAATAATATGTCACAACATTTATAGCTCCGGTTCTATATTATTAACAAATCAGTGAGTAGTAACTATATTTCATATGATTTCAATGTCATATAATAAAAGGATGCCAAGTGTATTGTTGAGTAGAGGCCATATATACCACGGGTAGGGGGAACCAGTCAAAATATCCACGCTTTATATTATATGTATGGTTTAGGCCCCTTAAAATTAATAAGTTGTTTCTCAAGCTGTTTTTGCATGAGAAGAGGAGTGCGGGCGGCAGGTCAACTTTTTTTTTTGGCCAAGGAGGGGCTGGCAGGTGTTTGGGTTTTTTTCGCCGCGAATTTAGGGGGGCGGCGGGTTGCCTTTTTATTTTAGGGTATATGGGCATATTTGTTGGGTTAAAGTGTGTTTGGGGGGAGGGTTCTTTAATATACCGTATTTTTCTTTTCTTCAATGGTTTTGGGGGAGCGGCAGGCTTCCTTTTTCATTTTATTTTGCAAAATAGGGGGCGGCAGTTTTTTTGTGTTTTTTTTCTGTGAAATAGGTTGCGGCAGATGTGTTTTTTTGGCGATATACCTAATAAAGAGAGAGGGCGGGGGTCTCTGGCCCATGCGGGTGGGGCCTGAGAAGCAACTTATTAATTTGATATGGCCTTATGGGTGTTAAAAATTATGTTTAATCTAATCAAATGACACGCCTTAAAGACGACCGTGTTTTATAGAGGGTATATTGTATGAATAGAAAGCTGACTTGTAGGCGTGGTAGGTGAAAGGGATTATATGTACCTTGATGGTATCAGTAGGGATCTGTCTCACGAGTTTCCGAATATTCTGCCGCAAATCACCAGATGCACGCACAGGGAAGGCATCCGGGGAGTGATTTGTCAGGTAAATCGCATCGGTTTCAGGTGAATAAAACAACATTTCTCCCTCCTCGACTTTTCTTTCACCACAGGAATCGTGCGTGTAGTAGCTGAAGTCAGCATAAATGGCCAGGTTTTTATCTGAAACGATAAGAAATATAAAGTAAACAGACAAAATTAAACATATAACATTACTTCAGTGTTATTGCTTTCACGTTATCACAGCGTTTGAACATTAAAGCGTACATTATATTAAATGTCATGCATTTTAAACCCACGACGGGGGTAGGGTGAATCAGTGTACTCTATGTATATGTTCCGGCTCAAATCTTATTAACGTAAACCAAAAAGTGAGAAACGAATATTATATGCGCTGAAGGGAACAATAATGGTTATTCACTTGTACAACTCTTCAGCTGGTCACAAAGTGACTCGAGCCGATTAATCACCAGTATCGATTCGGAATGTTCATTGAGAACGAGAGCTTTTGACTGTGTAACCCCCACGACACACTGGCAGCCACGCGGGTGGGTGTAGAAGTCCAATGTCATAAATGTCGGAGAACGCCTCTCGAGAAACGTAATTGCTGAATCACGTATGGCTTGGAGGTTTATGTTCGGGGTTTCAGGCAAATCTCGTTTGTTAAACGTTGACGGTACGACAACTGTCACACGGTAACCATCCTGAAATACAAGAATACAAAACAGTGTGGTAATATAATTGAAAAACATTCAATTATCGGCAAAATATATATAGTAACAGGTCGAAGTTCATTAAATATAACGCACGTCTGGCATAATCCAAAATAAAGAAGTCTATTCATTTTAATACCGTGGATCTGATGTCAGGCTTAAGAATACATAACGCCAACTTATAACGCGGTTATGGGTTGTGTCTTCAGTCACCCGCGTTATAGTTAGGGTACTCTTTCTCAGAAATAATCTTACATTTTGTCGGTGATACGGCGAAGAGAAATAGTCCATGACACTGGCGAGGACCTTGTCCTTTTCCCCGCGGTCGATTGGTACAACCACAGCAGAATCAGAGTCCTGTATCAAACCGGAGGACGTGATGGGGGAAAAGTTGACATTACAGCCATCTTCTATCAACAACTCCATAGCTTTAGACCAGGGGATGGAATTCTTGCTCTTACAATGCAGGTAGTGCCTCACATGTTGTACCTCCGGATGGTGAGCTGAAAAATGTACAAGTGAAGTCAAATAATTTTAATGATCAACGGATCCAGCGACGGAAAACACTGAAGAATATGACCCATATGCGATGCAATATGACGCGGGATTTGATATAACGCGGGTCTATTGTCTATCATTTTCTATAACGCGCATCAAATCTCGCCCATAGGAATACATTGTACTGAATGTCTATATTACGCGCCTTTAACACCCGCGTTATATCGATCATCTACAGTGTAGTGATTATTAATTGTTTATCTAAATCACAAATTTGTACATGTACATGTAGTATGTATGATACATGATAAGCTCACCATTTATTAAGATATTTAAGATATTAGTGATCTTGTCCTCCTCGTGTTGAAATGCTATGAGCAGGACTGAGTAGATGACGTCCCCGAATGCGTCCCTGATGTCTATGGACCCCTCCCTGTTAGGAAGCTCCGTGGGCTGTGGTTGAGGGGCGAAGCACAGGGCTATATCTTGCCCGTGGCCTTTAAGGAATGGCGTGTGGCTGGTAGAATGATCCGCGCTTATCCTTTGAGTCACCACATCGGTTACGTCCCTCACTTTTATCACACCGGAACCTGTATACTTTTTCTGGATATCTTTATAAAAGGGGCATTTGTCCAAGATACTTTTCATTGGTTCGCTCGGCCAAACGCAATTAACAAATTCACGAGTGAACGTTGAGTTGAAGCTGTCATCATCAATCTCCGCCTCTTCGGCTGGATAACCGGCTGAAATCTGCCAGGCGGACGCGTAGAGATCACCTGGGTGATTGGGTACACGAGGGAGCAAATCTAAATCTCCACCCCAGCAGCCGTCAATTACGGCGAGGAATTCACTAGCTTTCAACTCGCCCAAACGTAGTGCTTTCCGAAGGCACGATGTTTCCAAAAAGATTTTTATGCCGCCATTCATCCCAAGGTATAAACTCCGACATTTGCGTTCGATGTGTCCACTATACATGAAAATAAATCTGGGGACTATTGACAGTTTGGATACAGCTTCACTCAGCCTCATTTTCACTTTGTCTTGTAGCTTCTTCGAACCTTGGAGAACTTGACAATTAATAACTTTGATATTTCTGTAAATTAAAATGAAATGGGATTCAGCTATGACATAACTGTAGATTTTTTTCAATTTCTAAAAACGGTAAATATTTTAGTATGAAAGTGGATGAAAATTTGTATGTATTGTTAACATTAAAATTTGCTTTATTTCTTTAAAATGAGCTCAGATAGAATAAACCGTCTATTCCAATCATACTTGGTCTTGACTCCCATGTTTTGAAGCAACTCATTGAACATAGCGCCATCTTTATCAAAGCATTTCTTTTCTGAAACAATACTAATTTGTTACTTATCAAATATAGATATGTAAATGAAGAAACAAGCAGGGGGATAGCGTTTGTAAAAAAAACTTATTTCAACTTCATTCACCTTCATTATTAAAACTTCCCCCCACCATCACTATGGCTACTGTACCGGTATTAGCTGAAATTGACAGGGTGTCTATGAGCAAACAAGGTTGACTTAAATATCGCAATTCACCGCATATAAGGCGCACCCGCAATAAGACGCACCCCCAAACTTTGCCCTCAAAATCGATGATTAAGATAATACTTAAACCTTAATTTCTGGTCCGGCTATAAGGCGCACCCCCTAACTCTAGCAAGAAGATGACAAAATAAAGGGCACCTTACATACGGTGAATTATGGTACGTTTTGGGGAACACGCATCCAATTTTACCAGTACATGTACAATCATGTAATATATATATCACTATATTTTACCAGTACATGTATAATTATGTAATATATATCATTATATTTGGGGGCCAAGTAAAAAAAATAACTCAGTGGGAACCAATGTCACCCATGACCGAACTTCGCCAGGTTCAATTGTTAATATTCGGGTCGCAGCCTCTGGTTTTAGTGGTGCGGGCCTACTTTTTATTTCGGCCTCGGAGGTGGTGCGGGCGCTTCTGAGAAACATTTTATTAAGTTTACTCGGCCTTAGGGGCTCAAAGCACTACATCTCGCATCTAATCAGCCAGGAATTCACAGCATAGAAATACTTACCGGGCGGGAGGATTGCCTTGTGGTGTTTAGGGCACCAGACTTCTGTCATTACTCGTAAACACGAGACGCAGTAATAACAGCAGCTTGCTGAACACATCTCAGACCTCAGAGGGATAGTACCTGTATGAAAAAAAGATTTTTGTACGACACATATTGATTTGTATTTAAAGATTAAAATTAATCATAATCAAAACCGCATTGTCGGCATTCATCTAGTTTACTTACTTAGTTCATTGAATCCACAAATCAGGCATTTATTTGGGAAATCAAATAAGGGCTCTGTTACCCATACCTTCTGTACCGTTGGTACACTCTGACTCGCCTGTGTTTTCTTTACCTTATGATTTCTCTGATCTTTGTGTAGTTCAAGCGCGTATGTGTGAAACAGACTTTCAATCTGTAAAAGAATTATATCAGGGGTAAAATGACAAGCTTTTAACCCTAAAATGTAAACATTGGGTTTTAATAAGTGTGGTTCATCGCTCTCAGATAATCAAAAAGGTTTTGACACTTAGTTTTACTATAGCAGAGTAATCATATGTAAAGAGGATTAAATATACCCGGTACCTTTCCTCGACGCGGAACGAACTTTGGGATATGTGATTTATCAATTCCAATAGTTGACCCATGTTTTTGGAGTTTTCTGTACACTGAAATCATGAGTTAAACGGTGGTTAAGTTTGACCCACATGTGCTACACGTTCAGCAATAAGTTGTATATACTAAGCATTATCTCATGATCAAACACAATTGCACATATTTATAGTTATATAGTTATATGTACAATGTATCAAAGAAAGTATGGTGTATACCGTCATTAAAACTTTTCCAAAGAGTTTCCTTGTATGCGTCCTCATCGCGATTTTCACATTCGGGGCTTGATGCAATTACTTTGTATAAGTCAACTTTTATGTTGTATTTTTCATCCATATAAATATCGTCAACGCCGAACTTTCGAATCGGTAAAATACCTAGTCTGAAATTAGCAACAAAATCTAAGTACCGGTAAATGACTACGACATTGATTTACTGTAAACTGGGTAGATTTAAAGAAAGTCTGATCAGCTCCTGCTGCATCTAGTTTATTATATCATATAAAAGTTTAAGACGACCTTAAGTGTACACATTTTACTTACCCGTCTCTTATGGGGTTCCGTAAGAAGTAGTTATACGCATCCAAGCACTGTGCTGCTAAATAAATGGTGGGATAAGTCTTTGCATCCCTTATCTTATTTGACAGCAAATTGTTGAGATTTCCGTTCTTCAGAAAAGGTCTGACCAGGACAGTAGTCCGTCTGAAACCACGAGTTTCGTGTAAATATGAGTATAATAATTATCATGTAAATAAAACCCATTTTGAGCTTATTATAATGGAAGCAAATCTTTATCACTGAACCTTGAGAAGAACTAATCGGCCGTGTTTCAGTGCGTGTATCATGTGTATTCAAGTATAAACTCGCAGATACTTTTTCCACTGTTATGATACAAACTTGACAAAACACTCACCCATCATTACCTGACCCTTTAGCCAAAACAGCCCATATATACTGTCCATGGAGATTTTCCTGTGAAATATAAAAAGTAGAGTTCTGTCACAAGTAGAAACATCAGAATTCCCTGGATTCTAATACACCTCTCTAATATCTAGAGGCTAAAATGCATATACAGTAGATTATCGATATAACGCGGTCCCCCGATTTCGTTTTCTAAAGCTCAAACGTGGTTAAAGGGAATACCTGGTGATCAATACAACGCGGTTTTGTATGCTCATCACCGCTACCGCGTTATATCTTCTGTACATAACGCCCCTTGAACAATGATTGCATACCCGTGAAGAATTCATACATGTATACATGTACTTACTGGTGAGCCATAAATGTTATCTGTTCTGGACACAAATTGGACAGATACCCGCGATCCTTGGAATACCGCTGAAAGAAACATATGTTCGTTTGTATTAATACGATCGATGTAGTTACATTTCGATGGTGGGCTGCATTAGGATATAGTAAACAAATTGGCGCGACATCAAGTTTTAAAGTCCAGATCTAATCTACCGGAAATCAGTTCAATTCAATTCAATTTCAATTTTATAACATGTTTATTCACCTCGAGGGAAATTACTGTACGTACCGGTGAAATCCTCAGACTCGCCGCTACTGTAGGACAGGAGTGCCAACATGGGGGTAGAGAAATCAATGTGATCCGTCCGCGTTTCTTCATCGTGCAACTGGAGCACAGAGCCATTGCGTCCCTCGTCATTCTTCCCAATGGCCAATGCTTGCTTCGTAGTGTGTTCATTCATTCGACTAGTAAAACCTTCATCTCCTAAAACACATACAATAATGGGAAATTTACCATAAAACGTTAGTCCTAAGGACTACAAGAACATTAAAGAGGATGAGCATAACGTGACATTCTTTATAAAAACAATTTTTCAACACATACATACATCCATATGACGTGTTATTTCATTATACATTAAAACTTACACTGTAAACCCTCTTTCTTCAGCTTATTACATAGTTATTTAAACATTTTTTTAATTCACGACTAGACTTATGTGTAAGTTCTACCAAAAATCGCGTGATGAGGAGTTCAAATTGTTGGCGAAAACCGTTTTACGCTACCTGTCTTAATGAAGTTACACAAGCGAAATATGCTTGCAACTTCAGAAAGCTTGACAGACTATAACTACGCTATCCTCTCACTCTTAATTAACAATAATTACTCGCTGAACTCCTAATACAGGCTCACCTCTATACCCGCCATATCACATCCACGAAGTAAAAGAAACACACTAACCCGATTCAGTTACCTACCGACTCTATTTGTGCGCTCTCTTGAGCGCACCCATACTTGTACAAGGAGGGGCAATTTAAGACATTGTGATAGTCATAGTCATATCACCTCTCTTCCCCTTCTAAATCATGAAGTAACATTATGACTCCTAAAATAACAGTGGTGGATGCTGTAATTTAATTAAATACGTTCGCGTATAACTGGCCCTATGTACGTTTCTGTAGTTACTAACTGGCTCTGCATTATTGTACGCCGTGTAGGCGAATGAATGTCTGCAATATCGATCTTCAGCAATAAAGCACTTTTTGACTTTGACTTGACTTTGACTTTGACATACCGAACCGATTTATCTCGTTCACAGGGAACTGACGTCACGGCAGACCTACGGAAATTATCGGGAAAATCTAGTTATCGGAATTGTCATCTTCCGATTTTACTATGAGTGAATTGGAAATTCACTAAACTCTAACATTAATTTGAATAAGTATCACCATATTTCTACGAAATTTGTGAATGAGATGAAATATTTTCGTGTCATTTGCCGGAAATACTGTAACAGAAATCTACTGTGTGCACATGCCTGACAGCGCCGGAAGTTGTGTGTATTTGGTCGTTGTATGTTAGCAGACGAACTTAGTTCTACTTCCTGCTAGGCGCGCGCAACCCACATAAGGTCTCAATCTCGAAGGCCCACTTCCGCCACAATCAACCGTACAATTTTCAGCCTATTTTATATCCGATGGACAAATATCGATGAGTAGTAACAATATTTGATGTTCACAGAAATTTAAAATTACAACAAACAAATAAATGAAGATCAAATTGTCAATACCTTCCGATACGAAACATAAGCACCAACTATTTACATGTAGCTTCATTTTTTAATGCATGTGTAAGATGCGCTGCTGATGACCCATACTCATCTGAGTACTAGTCAGTCGCTCATCTTAGTGATTGGCAACTGTCAACCGAGTTGGCACGCTAAAATAGGTGAGTGCGTATTACAGCCGGGATATGTGCCAGATGAACGGAACGACCACCGCGTCCCTGGAGTAATCCGGTGACGAGGTGTGACTTCAGTGAAAATACCTGTTGACCGTGGCCCAGTTGTCCAACCAAGATCTCCATTGGGAATCTCTGTGAGCATCACTCAGAGTTTTGACCTGATCCCAAGTTGTATTATGTACTGTTGTACTTAATAAACACAGGAAAGTTTTAGTTCAAACACTTTGCAGCTTGTTATATGTTGTCTTACACATTCTACACATGCATCAAATTAATCTTTAATATTTACCTATTATAGGATACTAGCTGTCTTCACCCGCACTGCGGGTACTGCTAGTACCTATTGGAAATAGTGTTAGGAGTTAATTTAACCATTCCCTGAGAGCATACCCATCCACAACATAGTTATCCACTGGTACAAAGTGCTCTCTTACGGCCCCTACGCTCCCACCCGCCCTCCCCGGAGTACAATAAGTCAAGTCATCCTCGGACACACTCATTCCCTAGAGCTCACCTCCCTCCCATTTCTCCAACTTCTCCTCTCCTCTCCCCTCCTCCTCTCCGCTACACAAACGAACATGTGTGACCCAGTTCTGTGACCCAGTTCTGAAAGTTCTGCAAATTTGATTTTTTGGCACTTTTTCACACATTTAAATGTGCTGACTGTGTACATTTCGACAAAAAAACAAATTCTTCCTTCTCAAAATCCTGCGATTCCCCCCCCCCAGAACTCCCGAAATCCGGCAAAAAACTTTTCACATAGCGAAATTATATATAGACTAGCTGTTGTTACCTGCGCTGTGGGTATTGCTACTAATCTTCTAATATACCCATTCCCATAAAGGAAAGTTATCCTCTCGCCCCCACCCCTTTGCCAAGTTCCCACACCCTTCACAATGCATAAACAGATGATTCCGCAAAATTCGTTACCCCCATCCCCCCTCATATTTATAAAAGAGGGGAATTCCTATTGTGACGAGTAGGTTTTGGTCATTGTATAATTATAGAGACTTGATATTGCACACGCGTAAATAATCAAAGAGCAAGAATATGCTAGAATGAAGATTCTTTCTTGCAGTGAGATTAGCTACCAAAGCGGTGAAACTGGAAGTACAAACAGCAATCATAAGTAATTGAAAGATTAGCGACTTTTGAATAATAACGGAAACATTAACAACACTCTGATTACAAACATCTTAAATAACATAACTATAATTGCAACCTTATTACACATGAAACTAATTGTATAAAAATAGAAACAACATGCTAAGTTAGTGAACATAACATGAACATGTTAAGAAAATTATATATAATAGTTACCATCGTGGATCTCTATCGGTCAAGTGGAATCTAGGAGTGTAAATATCGAAACATAACTAGAAGGTGTTTAACACACAAAGTCTAATTTAGTTCTAACGATTCAAACCATTCAATGCGACAAGTTACCGATTGCAATTCGCGCGAGATTGTCATGTGATAATTACAACCGTTGTAACAGCTTTTTGTGAGAAAGCTAACACTACGTCTTAATTGTACAGTTAGTCTGGCATGTGACTTATTTATTGTTGGCCAGTGTCAGGTAGTTGCACAAGTAGGATAACTGTGAAAGTAGGTGCAAGTGCGCTGATGACGCGAAGGTCATACATGTAGTTACCTGAGGTTCAAACGTGAGGTTACACCTATTCTCTTTTTATCAAGTCCAGGAAACGACAAATATGCTTTATGAAAGAGTGCTTATCCTAGTGAGGTATATGAGCACATATTCAGGGGCTCTCACCAATTTAAAAAAAAAAATTTTTTAAATGTATTCTGAACCCATTAAATAATGATTACTCATCAAAATAATGAAAAATGAGAAATTAGTAAAAAAAAATTTTTTGAATAGCTGTTCTTATTTGTCAGGCAGGAACTCGTTTTAATTGTGGCAGCAATCGGCAAAAAAGTTGACAGCAGAACAGCTCCTCCAAATATTGCAAAATTGCCGATATTGGAAAAATAAAACTGGATTTATATTCATGTCAATCTATTGCAATGTAAAATCGGACATTTTTGAACAATGGCATGTATCACATTCAAATACACTTTTCATGC